>JABUQX010125663.1:5000-21343 GCA_015478945.1 Trachelipus rathkii
CCTTAATAATATATATATACTTCTTCTTCTTTCAACATATATATATATATATATATATATATATATATATATATATATATATTATTTCACGTAATGTACAATTTTAATAAGGAAGTAACGTTAAACCTAAGGATGATAGAAACATACTGAGACCATTTTTTGAATCAGTGGATAAAACTACATATAAAACATTTGCTTTGTGATAAAATACATGTTGACCAGTAAATTATTAGTATTATTATTTTATTATTATTATTATTATTATTATTATTATTATTATTATTATTATTATTATTATTATTATTATTATTATTATTATTATTATTATTATTATTATTATTATGTCTAAAAACTCAACATCAGCATTTATTTTAATGTGTGATTTTGTTGCCTTTTTCAAACCTCCTGAAAGTATTTCTTTCTACAGAAGAAATTTTCTTTAATAATAAAACTATTGATTTAATTACAGTGCCTAGCTTTCGTCCGTATACTTCGGACATTTTCAAGGAATAAATTTATTTTTATGATTTTAGCAATTTTGATGAAGTAAATATGGTATAAACTAATAACAAAAATAAATAAATAAAATTAATAATTTTAATAGTTAAAAAAGTTAACGTACATTAAATTTTTTTTTATTTAAAAAAGTTTAAAAAATTGGACATTTCATTTTATTTTATATTTATCATTGGTTTATGTTTCCTTAATAACAATAATTCCCCAAGGCGTAATTCATTAAAATCATTTTTTCTCGTTATGATGGAGAATTTTCTTTAATGTTGTTATCTGGATTTTTGTGGTGTTCTTCTTTAAAATGTTGAAATACTTTACTCAGCTTATACTTATGTTGCGACATTCTCTTGTTGAGGGTATTCGTTGTGTATCCGATATAAGCGGCGTTACATCCATTTTCAGAACATTTTTAAATAACAAAAAAGTCAATGTACGTTAACTTTCTAGTTTTTAAAATAATCAATTTTATTTATTTTTTTGTTATTAGTTTATACAATATTTACTTTATCAAAATTGTTAAATTCTAAAAAATAAAAATTATTCCTTGAAAATGTCCGAAGTATACGGACGAAAGCTCGGTACTGTAATTAAATCAATAGTTTTATTTTATTCTAGGATAATATTAAAAAATTTTCTTCTGTAGAAAGAAATACTTTCAGGAGGCTTGAAAAAGCTACAAAATCATTTATTATTATTATTATTATTATTATTATTATTATTATTATTATTATTATTATTATTATTATTATTATTATTATTATTATTATTATTATTATTATTATTATTATTATTATTGTGTGTGTGTGTGTGCGTGTGCGTATGTATGTGTGTGTGTGTTTGTTTTTATTTTATTATTATTATTATTATTATTATTATTATTATTATTATTATTATTATTATTATTATTATTATTATTATTATTATTTTATTATTATTATTATTATTATTATTATTATTATTATTATTATTATCATTATTATTATTATATCTAATGACTTAATTTTTAATGTTAGTTTTTATTCTTCTTCTTTTTTACATAGGAAATGGCTTGGCTGATGGTGCCTTATATGATGTGGATTAAAATGACGCTCTCGATCCACGCTGTTCTCTGCATATTTCTGGCGACGACGTACGATGTCGGCTCGAGCCCCCCAAGTGTGCCGTATAAAGCATATTTCTTGTGACGTTTTACCAGGATTCCAAAAATGTATTCCTTTTCGCTGTAGGTATTGTAGTTTTTGAGATATAATTTTTTTTATTTTTATTTTATTTTTTTTTATTTTTTACATTTTCCGTACTAAGAATTCGGGACGCAGCCATTCACCAATGTATTCGTTTTAATACCTGTACGCAATAATAGTTGTTAAGATATATAATGACGGTATATACTAAACGCTGGCCATATATATATATATATATATATATAATTTTTACACAGTAAAATTATATATTAATATAACATATATCTTATATATAATACATAATATATAATATATATACATAATATATAATAAACATTGTGTATATATATATATATATATATATATAATATATATATATATATATATATATATATATAGTTTAATTGATCCCATTAGACTACTTTACGATTTTTAATATAAAACTGCGCACGAATCAGGTTTTAGTCTTATCTTATTTTAAAAACGTTACTCCAAAAGCTATAAGAGAAAACTGCCTTGGCCTGGGTTACAGAGGGGTGGCTTGGATAAAGCCTATTGGCCTTTCGAAATTCTGAAAAGGTTCATCTTAAAAGAATCTCTACAAGCTTTTGCCCGCTGTTTGTGATATAAATTATGTAAGTTTATTTATTTTCAGTTTTAAAATTCCATATACGATTTTAATTTGTAGAAAATTTCGGTCGTAATTCATCTCTGAAATTTGTATTTGAAGAATTTCAACCCGAGTACTTAATTAGCTGTGTGAAATAAATATATAAATAATAATAATGTTTATATGAAAACTGATAAAATTTCGGTCGTAATTCATCTCTAAAACTTGTACTTGAAGACTTTCAACCCAAGTACTTAATTAGCCGTGTGAAGAAATAAATAAATAAATAAATAAATTGTAGGTCAGCCTCTAGAAGAGCCACAATCCATATCTCAAAAACTACAACAGCTACCAGAAAAAGGAATACATTGCTGGAATGCTGGTCCATTTTAGTGCGGAAAATGTAAAAAAAAAAAAAAAAAAACAAAAAAAAAAAAAAAAAAAAAAAAAAATCTCAAAAACTACAATAGCTACAGCGAAAAGAAATACATTTTTGGAATCCTCGTAAAATTTTGGATAAGAAAATGTAAAACCAATAAAAAAATAAAAAATTATTGTTTAAAATAATTTAATAGTAATATGAATTAGAGGGCCTAGCTTAAGACCTTTTTTATTGTTTACTCGTCTAAGAATAAATAGACTTTCCTATTAAAATTGTTTTGCGTTTTTTTTTTTTAAAATAAAGATACCCCAAGGGTATAATCGGAAGCGATGGCAGGGTCGAGGGGTCTTCCGTCGGACCTGTCCCGGGGAACACTACGGGGTTAGGAACTAATACTCTCCCTCACTGCAGAACCCGGGGAGGGTCTCCGGAACCCCGCTCTTTGGTATGTTGGGGTCTTCGCGCGGGGTTCTCCGCCCCATCCCTACGGCTATGGCAAACGTCCCCCCTGTGTTACCACGATCGCGCCGAGCTCCCCTAAATTGGCCCTTGTATAGACCATATACAAAATCAATTTTATAAGTATCTATGTCCCCATGCACACCCCTCCAAAAAGAAATAGCCCAATTATTTAGTGTTTTACATTTTTTTTTTTGTTTTTTTTTTTTTTTTACATTTCGCTAACTAAAATGTTATACAATAGGATTCCAAAATGTATTTCTTTACCTCCAGTATTGACTTTTTAGTTTTGCATACTAGCTTAACTGATGTTGTTGTTTATATGTCTTTTTTTTTTTTTTGTTGTTTTTTTTTTTACAGTTTCCTCGGTAAATAACATTAAGATTGCCACGGATTCCAGCAATGTAGCTTCCTTTTTTCGGTCAGCCTGAGTAGTTTTTTGAGATATGATTTAACGTGGCTCTTCTAGAGGCTGGCCTAAGAATTGGTTCAATAATCGTTTATTAAAACTGTTAACTTCAGTACGTAATATTTAATAATATATATTATATATATAGGGCATAGTATAATATCATATACACTTTAGCAGTATATATTATAATATACTATATATATAGTATCTATATATATATACACTATATTATATATATGATATATCTAATATTATATGAATATTAATATATATAAGTATATTATATATACTATATATATACTTATATTATTATATGATATAGTATATATATACTATATATACCTATATATATAGGTTTAAAACTTTATCTGAGATTTCATTCGTGGATTCGGTAACAAAGTAAAAGAAGCCACCGCTTTTATTCCACAGGCAATATAATGAAAATAATAATACATAAATATAATAATAATATAATAATAATAATAATAATAATCAATAATATATAAAATAATGAATCAATAATAATATATAATATATATATAATATATTAATATAATAATAATAATATAATAATATAAATATATATACTATTTTTAACAAATTAAGTTTTAAAAATTCAGAACATGCTTTAAAGGTGGCTGCAATTCAACCTGGAATCACATAAAGTGGCTCGGGGTCACATAGCCATAGGTAAATCGCGTGCTTTGACCGTCGAGAAAAACCCGTAGCCGTCAAAGCCGCCTTGGATTCGAATCCTTTTTCTGACATTATTTTCATTGTTATTTAAATCGAATTTAGAAAATTAAATTCTAAGAACGATACAGTAAAACATTATTCTGTGTTTAGTATTATTAGTAGTATATAGTTATAGATATATAGTTTAATTATAATAGTATATAGTGTATAGTATATATCAATATATATAGCATATCATTGTTACCTATATATACTATATATATATATATGTATAGTATATATATATATAATATATATATATATAGTAAGTAAGGTAGGAAGGCAGAAAACTAGCAGCCAAAGCTGACATCTCGGAGTTTGCAACCGGAAGTTGCACCATGTTGCAAGCAAATTTTGCAACATCCGGTTTTTCAAGCTTGACGTGTCAAGGTTAGGTTTTTAAAAGGTCGGTGAGCACGAATTCTAAGGTCTGGAAGACCGACTCCCGAGGTTCTGAGCCTGAACTCAAGGGTTTTTACCCCCAAAAGGGGGCGGAGCCCCCAAAGGGGGTTTTTGGTTCTGAGAAGGTTTTAAATGATCGATAGATGTGATCATTTTTGATGGTTCCAATCGATTTTTCGTGATCTTTACCCCTATATCGATTTTAAATCGTCTTTCTTATCTAACGTTCCTTTTTTTTCTTTTAACTAAAAAATTTATTCGAAAAAAATTATTTTAAATTCAGTCGATTAATCCTGGTAGTTGTGCACGTACTATCCGGGGTCGTGGAAAAATTATTTAGCGTGGGAATTAAGGGGGCGCTCCTCCCTCTACCCTTCGATCGGACGAAAAGAAACGCGAAGCTTTTTTTTCGAAACATATAAATTAAATTAAATTAATTAAATATATATTAATAAATAATTAATTAATTAATAAATTCTAATAGATAAATTAATAATTAATAAATTGTAAATAATAAAAAAATAAAAAAAAATCAAATAAACTAAATATATATACCATATATATTACTATACTGTCATAGTACTGTGCGCGCCACGCGGCACAGGATTACGTACCGCTGCGCCCCCCCCCCTTAAGGGTAGGGGGGCGTTTCGCCCCCTAAAAATTAACTTGATCGTAGAAGGTTGAAATTTGGAGGGCTGGTACGGATTCGGGTTGGAGACGTGAGTTGGAGTCGGATTCCGGATTCCGGAGTTCGAGGATTCCCGGCCCCCGTGAGGGGGGTGTTCGCCCTCTCTGAAAAAAGAGAAAGAAATGCATGAATGCAAAACAGATCTAAGGAGGAGGAATGAAGGAAGATGGCGGACAAAGGAGGAAGGATGGAGGATGGAGGAGTCAGAGATGAAGGAAGAATAAGGAAAGAGTCGGAGTCAGAGGAGTCGGAGTTGGCGAAGTCAGGACCGCCCTCGTGGTGCTGGGAGCGGTTGCGGTTAAAAGGTTAATAAATAGTTCGGTGGACTTAAGGGATTCACCATATTTTACGACATAAAATATATGTTATTGAACCTTGTAAGAACTTGACAATGGACGTTATAGAATCCGTACAAGGTGTGTCTGGGACCAACCCAAGGAGGGGGGTCCCCGACTTGAAAAAAAAAAATCAATGGAGATATGCAAAACTAGAGGAAGGAAAGGAGGAAAGGGAGAGAAGGATGGAGGAAGGAGGAGTCAGGAGGAAGGAAAGCGTTGAGACAGGAGTCTGCGTCAGGAGTCGGAGTTGGCAATCGGAACCGGTCGCTTGGAGGCCGGTGCGGTGCTAAGTTAATAATATGCGTTTAGTCCATATTTATATCAAAAATAATAATGTTTATAAGGTTGTAGCACTTCGAAAAATGACTGGTTTAAGTACGTAAAGGGGGTCCTGGGGACCCCAACCAGGGAGGGGTCCGTACGTGAAGGAAAAAAAAAAATGCATGGGAATGCAACAAGCAGAGGCAGAAAGGAGAGCGAATGAAGCGGTGTGGATTCAGAGTAAGTGAAAATAGGAAGGAAGGAGTCTGGAGAAAGGAAGACAAGAAGAGTTTGGTGATCCGGCCACCGGTGCTGGAGCCGGTCGGTGGCCTAGTTAGTAACATTCGTTTAATAATACAATAGCAGTACATAAGTGCTATCTGTTTCTAACTAACAATGTCATGTCGTCGAAGTTGAGTTGCGATCTTGCAGATAACCCGTCATTTTCTAATAACTAGACAGAACTGAAATTTTATATTTTTACAAATCTCAATTTTTCTTTTTATAACTTTTCTGATGATCATTTTTTTTTTTTGTTTGTTTTTTATTATGTACAAATCAATTTATTTTCCTGACTTTATTTTTTATAAGTTTTATTTTTACAATTATATCTTTGTGTTTTAATTTTTTTGTTTTTAATTCAACCTTTATTTTATAAATTTTTTTTTTTTATAAGTTTTTTTTACATTTAATACTTGTGTTTAAATTTTTTTTTTTTTTTTTTTTTTTTTTTTTTTTTATTTTTTTTTTTTTTTTTCTTTTTTTTTTTTTTTTAAATTTTTTTTTTTTTTAGTAAGTTTTATTTTACATTGTTATTTTTATGTTAATTTGTTTTATTTTAAAATGTTTAATACAAGCAATGTCTTTAAATTTATTTTTCGATAAACTTTATTTTTTCAAAATTTTTATTATTTTTGTTTTCTTTCTTTAAACAAATTTTTTTTTTCTTATAAAAATTTTATGAACACATATTTAATTGTTTTATTTGCTTTAAAAAATTTTGCTTTTTGAAAAAAGGTGACGATTATATAAATTTTCAAGTTTTCCATTATTAAGAATTATTATGCGACCGACCCTCCTAACCCCCTTCAATGATTATTGATCTATTGATCTATTGGATTTAAAAATGTCATATTTAAATATTTTTTGGTATATGAAAATAACATAAAAATAAATTTTTGGGCTGTAGTTGTTGTTGTTAAATGTCCGTTTGGTTGTTTATTTTGCATTGGTTGATGCTTGTGTCAGTTGATGCTGTTGTTGTCTAGTATGTCTATTATGTTTACAGACTTGTTGATGCTGTTGCTGGTATTGTTCCGGGCTCTGTTGTTATTTGTCGACCTGTTGTGTCAGTTGTATTAGATCTGATAAGTCATAACAACATGTATCAAAGTTTTAATCATTAGCTTAGGAGTCGTAAGGATTGGGATTGGGGGGACAACTTGAGTTTGTAGTTACAGTTGTGCCAAGGTGGCATACAACTTAATCGTAATAGCGGAATTAGTTAAAATCCATCCAAATAAAACAACAGCTCTACGATCTACAAACTTGTATAAACGAAAAAATGCTAGTCATAACGCAAACGAAAAGCAATCTTTCTTAATCACAATACAGACTATGCACAATCAAACTTCACCATACAGTGACATTGGGTCTACATAACTAATAACACACATTACTACAGCAAAATGTAAGGGTTATATTTTATTTTCAGTGTTATGTCTAATAAGAAAAAATCAACAAATTATTTTTTATTTTTATTTCCTCTTCTCTTTCTGAAGGTGTATCTTTTTTATTTATTCATCATAGTTATCCTCTTTTATTCCAGTGTATAAATAATGACTTTGAAATTCTAAGTAAGAATTTGCATACAATAAGAGACTCTATTATTATCACGCCATCATAGGAAGGGTAGAGAGGGTGTGGGTCGCAGTAGGTGTTGATATTACTGAATCATATTCTTTCACTTATAAGTGGCTCAGTGCATAAACACTCGCACACATTTATTAAAAGTTATATAATTATCATAAAAAAAAATTATGCATTAATAATAATATTTATTATTTATGTAAAATTAATAATAAAAGTTTTTATAAGGAATGGGCCAATTCTAATACAATCTGAATCATCAATTCCCAAAATAATTAAAAATATTATTATTTTAATGCTTAAAATATTAAAAAATTTAATTATAAATAAATTATTTATTAAATTACTCATGTGTGGTATTAATATTAAATGTATTAAATATATACAACATTTCTATATACAAATAGAATTCGTGGGCTTTAAACTCTTAAATAAAAAAAAAAAAGGGATAGAGGAAGAAAAAGAAAAAGAAAACATGGGCAAGGTAACAAAACACAAACAAAAAAAATAAATTGGAGGTGGTAAAATATATATAAAAAGTGTATATATATATAGAGTTTATATACAAAATCAAAAGATACCAACAACACATACAAACAGAATCATAAACAATTAATTATTAAAAACTTTGCAAGAGTATATCGCTTAAAGGATAGTTAAATAAGACACCTCTCAATAATACAACAGAGTAAACAGTTAGAATAATATTCAGATTGAATCATATTTATATACTATACGAAGAGGAAATCTATCATATAAGCTGTAAAACAGCTTTCTCAATAATTGAAAAGAATATTATAGAGGGGACAAATTCTACGATAAATCATCATATTGATTCAGTCTCACTAATATTCAACTACTATATTTGTAACGCAAAAACAGAGTTATCGTGATGGTAATCGATAAATTGTCTATGTACATGTCTTAGAGATTTTCGCCACGACACTCTGTATGATACTACCTTTGTTAAACTATTAACCCAAGTCTGAATTGTCTTAGTATTTTTAATATATATATTATTATTATATTTTGTGTATATATATTTAATTCATTTTAGCCGAATGTATTTAATATTATTTATCGGCAGCCGCCGCTGTGAGTGCCTTTTCCCGCTCTTATGAACTGCTCCGTACATCTATCTCAAAACTTTACTTCAATACTTGAAGACATTGGTGCAACAATATTGATTTCTAATCAGTAACTCTTGTCTCATACGTTCCTTATTCTTCCTTCTCTGAATACTCCACCTTCTCTGTCAATCCTTAACCATTTTTGCTTGTCGACATCTGTTACTTATTTTGCATATAATCTCACTATATAACCAGCACTGGATTATACTGGTTTTTTATATTCTGGACCATCACGGTGTGGCGGTGCCACTTCATACACACGCTATGGCGCTGACGGTTGACCAATACTATCAATCCGTCTATGTTTCAAGTTCGGTAATTTCATATTTGTGATAGTACTAGAGCATGATATTTACCTATTTGTAATATTAAAAATAATGTGGACCTAAATAGTTTCGATATGCCACATTTAGTCTTTATTAACTTAGCAGCCGGAGTCAACCACTCGTGTGGGCACCTCATCCACGCTCGGTGCCAGATTATGGACATTCACCGGTCACAGGCACTGTACCTCCTTTGTACACTCTTTAGAGACTTCCTTATCCAACTCTTTCCTTCTCTGACTCCTCCTTCCATCCCAATCCTTCTTCTACCTATTTTTTGCATTCTTATTCTAAAACCTCTGTTTTGCCACTTTTCGCCATGGGAATTTTTTAAGGTTTTTTTTGTTTCAGGGTCGGGACCCAACCTCCGTCCCCGTGTGGGAGTCCCTAGACTGGTAACACCACGACGGCTATTACGAAATTTCACTATAATGAATTTGAAGTGTACACACATCTATCAAGATTTATTAAAGCAAGTTTATAAATCTATAGTTCTGATATTTGTATGCTAATTTCAGATCGGAGCGACTCTACTTTAAAGAATATTTTTTATTACCTTTAGCATCCCGGGCAGGGGTCCAGCACCGGTGCCGGGTGCCAACTCGAATGCGCCGGGATCCGCTCTGAACTTCCGATCCCTTATACCTCTTATTCTTCACTTCTCTTGAAACCATGCTTCACGTCCCATACCTTTTCCCTACTTTCTTTTTCGCTCATCTTCTCTTACCAGTTTTCTCCTTAAGACCATACCTGTTAAAGTATTGTCACTCTCACATGCTTTATTTTCTTTTTTCTTTTTTTTCAGGAGGGGGGAACCCCCTCACCGGATTGGGGCGGAATCCCTCATATCGTCCACATCCGAATCCGTACTACGCAACTCCGTACTCACTCCGTAATCCGTCTAACCAACAGCCCTCCAAAATATTCAAGGGCGCTTCTGACGATCCCTTAATTTTTTATTTTTTAGGGGGCTGCGCCCCCTACCACTTTAAGGGGGGGGGACAAAACCAGTGCGGTGGTACGTTAAGATCCTGGTGCGGTTGGCGGGTACCATTATCAGTTAACTTATTATATTGTATAGCTATTTTTTTATTTATTTAATTTAATTAATATTTAATTTATACTTTTAGTTTTATTTTTCATTTAGGGGTTTTATTTTATTAATTATATTTAATCTTGAATAGATTAAAGTTTTAAGTATTTCAATTATAGATTGTTGAAGTAGTTAATATATAATATTTTCTTGATCTTCTATTTATTATTTTATTGTTTCGTTACACACCAATATTAAGACTTTATTTCGACCTTTATTTTCCCCGGGGTCGAATCGAAGGGGTAGAAAAGGGAATGTATGAGACGGTCCCCCTCGAAATTCGCCAACGCTAATTTTAAATATTTCCCACGACACCCGGATAGTGTTAGCCAACTTACAGACGGATTTAATTCGATCTTCGAATTTTATACTATTATTCTTTTCTGAATTATATTTTTTTCATTTATTTTGTGTATTAAAGAGACAAACAGGACACTTCTCGTGGAAACGAAACAAAGGTTTAAGACTTTTCAGGATAAGATTCTAAACATCAGGAATGAAATGGATATATAAGAAAGTTTGCAGATATTTGCTTCAAATTGCTAAAGAGAATAAAGCTGGGATGATATTGGATTATTTCGAAAATCTAACTGAAAATTAGTTTTGACTATTGCAGTTGTTATGTCCAAAAAATTAGTTTTTTTTTTTTCAGTTTTTATGTTCAAAATGATTAGTTTTTCCTTCTTCAGTTTTTATATGATATATATTATCTTGGAAATTTTCTAAATGCTCAGTTGGCCAGTTCGTTACACTTAGCTTTTAAGGCTATTAAGAAATATGGAGATTATATTTTTCTATGCGAATTTCTGCTCATCTTTTAATAAAACTTAGTTTTAAGAGAAGTATTTTTTATACAGAATTTTTTATGAGAATAATAATATTTATTGGTGGTAAACAACTTAGGAGAGAAGAGGAATTAAAATAGATAAAATTGAATGACTGATACTACTCCCTTTGAAGTTTTTTTTTCTTAAGTATAAATAATATGACTTTAAAGGTAGTGACAAGTAAGTTATTGCTAGTTCATTGCGCATATTCAGAGTGAAGTAAATATACGCGGACATTAGCGATACATTTTCGTCGATAAGTTCAAATGTCAATTGAGTGTCCTCAAAATGAAAATTAAATGTTTTGCAAAACTTGATCAAAAATTTTCCCTGGACCAGGATGGATTTCTATGAACGTCACTCTCGAAATGGGTTGTCAGTGTAGTTGTTGATGTTCGTGGTTTAAAGAGTTAGACTAACGATAGTCGAACGTATGAGGGACGAATTCAATTTCCCGTTTCGGCGATGACAGTCACTACCGGTAAATAGTATTAGAACCATCAGTTACAGGGATATATTTTAGACTAATATTGCAGTGAAAAGAGGATTTGATTGAGAGTGTTCGGATGGGTACATTCCAGTAATGGTGCAAGGCATCCGTTTGCCAAATTTCAAAGTAGATATTGCTATCTTGTGTTTCAGATCACTAACGGAATGTGCAGAAGAATGACTCACGGGAAATACTGGACATCATTCTGGTCGATGCTGATCCAGTATTTATCTGTGAGTGGTTTCAGACTACAAGTCGTTTACATTAGTAATAGGGTGTCACTCTCAAGGATTAGCTAATAGTCAACGGACCTGATCTTTTTCAATAAGTTTGTTCTTAGTTTTAGAGAAAATATATAACTCGTTAGTGATGTGTAGGAGTATATTCACATAGAGGAATTCATAATCGTGTATACAGATTGAGTAAAGTGTATATATATAGTGGAGTGAAGCAAGGACAGTTTATTTGCTAAAATAATGTGGTTATATATCATAATACAAATTTCTTTCATAGTATAATTATGACTTTTTGAAAATAATAATACGTGAATATCGAAAATATGTCAGTATAGTCGTTTTGATCCTAGAATAATGGTATGGTGTAAAATACTTTATAATCCCTCTAACGAAAACAGAATCACGATCCATATTATATATACATTATATAGTGACTGATATGGAGATTTAATTAATCATTTAACTATTGATATAACTGTAAAGAAGATAAACTAAAGTATTTATGTAATTGAGAATACCAAAACAATACAACGGTTAGCAATATAGAATGGGCTAATTTTTTATTTGCTCAACTAAATTCTACACCACTTTCAAATGAGTAATATAAATATTAGTCAATAATATCCCACTGACTTATTGAACTATTACGTTTCGAGGAATGTCTGATTTATATTGATTAAGCTGTCTCACGACTTTAATATCACTGAATGGAAATAATGAAAATAACTGTCAGTTACCATAAGATGTATGAATGTTAGAATTGCACACATAGTGTAATAACGCGCTTCTATTGGACGACCTAACACGAACAGCCGAAAAAGATTAATTAATATTCGTCTCGGTTGGAGAAAATTCAAGAGTTTGAACTCTCGCTCCTTGACACAAATAAAGATAGATCGCAAGAGGCCAGCTTATCAAGCACAGTGAGCTAGTACAAAGCTTTATGTCCTATATGTAATATTGAACAACATAAGATGGCGCTAACAAGAGTAGATGGAAACCACTCGTAATGCTTCCACTGATGAAAAATAGAAATAAGATTAGATTTGATGAAAGATAATTATACATTTGATTGAATCAGAGGGCTGTTGAATATATATGATTACTACGATATCGAGACAATACCCAGAAAGATGATAGGTTACTGAATGATGATACAGATAGAAGAATAATAGAATTGCTTCTCTTAGTTTAATGGAAAGTCAGATTTGTATTAAGTGATAGACATTGTTAACTTCGGTTGATAAACGTGAAGTGACAGTATGCTCACATTGCGGTCCAAGAAGCAGAACATTTAAATTGGAGGCTGAAAAAGGACCTCGTAGGAATTTATTGATTTTTTAATGGGATTTTCAAGTAAGACTCTAAATAAAAGTAGTTGTCTGCTGCCATAAATGGCGGCAAATTTGATCACAGTTCGTATACGTCTGCATTATTGACCACCTCAAGTCAAAAATCTATAGTCCGTCAATATCTATATAAATAGAGCAAATATCAATTTTATCAATAGGTACCGATATGGAACCATATTCCTATATTGGAAATTTCATTATTAATGTTTAGTAATGTCTACTTAGAATAGATGCGTTTTTTAATGCAAAGGGTGTTCAGTTTGAGCATGTGTTATGAAAGGATCGTACTCAAAAACCTATATATAAATTTATTTATAATGATAAGACACACTTGAATTAAAAATTTTATTCCAAATATGAAATATTCTTTCGTCAATAGAAACATTATGTACTATTCCGATAAAAAGTCTAAATTTGAGTACTTATAATGAAGTTATTTAAGGTAAAGAATACAATTTTTTATTTTGATAAGAAATGTTGAAAGTATGTATATCCACAGCGCTCTGATAAAATATTAAATTATTATTGTGAGAAGTTTAAGGGCATGTTCATATAAAGAATTTTTTGATGATAAGATTTGTCTAGATAACAAGACAGTTAAAATTGTCTTTTATTTATGTTTTACACTTATAAAATAAGTGTTATAATTGCTCGAGAAAAAATTATCAGTATTCTTATTGGATCGAGAGAATACCTAATTAACCTTATTCACTATTGGAAACGCATTTCGCTGGCTTTATTATTTTTATTTATAGGTAAATAAATATTTGTGAACTAATTATTAATACATACACGACTATGCTCACTCACTCAAAGTGCTGGCAGAGAAGGGTATCATTTAAGAACAGGTGATATTATCAGACGGTTCGGAGATAACTATCGGAAGGGGTGTGTGAGAGAACTGCTTTTTCCTATTCTTCATGTTGTGCTGGCCTGGCCATCAAATTCTCTAATTCTTAAAAGGAAAACGTAACGACACTGCAGGCGTTATTCGGCTGTGATCGCCACAATCTCAACCATGCAAAAAAAGAATGATAAGGAATAATATAAGAGCCTCGGGTTTAATGTGCAATACGTTGTGATGGGATAGTGAATGGAAAAATGCAAAAAGAAGATAATTTTATTTTCAAATACCTCGATGCATCCTTAAATGCAAAAACATAAGCAATATATGTGAATTATATTACTGACTTTCAATATAGAGTAAAACAAATCTTGAGTCAAATATGATATATCAATGTGTTATGTGAAGTGATCGTACGTGACTCCTCTCGTACAATTTTTTATACACTCCAATAAAAGGGACCAGAAGTAATGCATGTATTTAGACCTAGTATATGACAAACTTTATCTTATTAGTTTCAAGCGGAGAATGATAATACCTCACTTGTGCGTCACCCACTAGAAAAACTAATAGGATGATAAGACTCAAACTATATGAAAGTTTATAGTATACATAAGTAATGAAGACTCATGTACGAGAATATTATTTCGGCACAGCTTACCATTTAAAGATTTTCCTATATATAACTATATAGTAAATTTGACGACATAGTTGATAATTGAATACGTATAGTTTTATATATATATAATATAAGTTATATAACGTATGATATATATATATAATATATAATCTTATAAAAGATAGTATAAAAGCATGATATTGATATATTAATATATATAGCTATACGTACTTGGTTGAAGGGTTAACAAAGTTTGATGATGTTGCCGATTGATGAAACATAGTTACAGAATTGAGGGTGGGCCAGCCTTCTAGAAGAGCCACCAATCCCCAATATCTCCAGAACTACTACAAGGCTACCGGAAAAAAAGGAATAACATTGCTGGAATCCGGCAATTTTTCCCCTGTGAGACTGTACAAGAAAAAAAAAAAAAAAAAAAAAAAAAAAAAACATATCAGAAAAGGATTTACATCATCTTGGAAATGAACATAACATTTTTTGGGAAATCCTTGTAACATTTTTGTGTTCGGGAGATGTAAAAAATAAAAAAACAAACAAGAAAAAAAATTACATAGCAATAGCTATCACAAACATGTCTTTGGGGGGCGGGGGTGCTGGACATAGTATATATATATATTATTTGTAAAGGTATTACACGGCAATGTAGGGGGCTCGAGCCGACGGGGAACACAGGGGGGGACGTTTTCCATACCCCGTAGGGGAGGGGCGGAGGAACCCCCGCGACACCCAAATACCAAAGAGCGGGGGTTCCGGGAACCCTCCCCGGAGGGGGAATTAGTCCTAACCCCGTAGTTCCCGGAAGGCCGAGAGCCCGGAAGCTCTCTGCCATGGTATTATAATTTATGGGTATTTTTGTTTTAAAAAAAAAAAAGGAAAATTTAATAGAAAAAGTCTATTTATTCTTAACGAGTTAACCAATAAAAGGGTCCTTAAATAGGCCTCTAATCATTCTTACTATAATTATAACAATAATTTGTTTTTTTTTTTTTCTTAATGTATTGGAAACATTTTTCTTTCCCAAATTTTTAGAGGAGTTTCAAAAATTTTTTTTTTTTTTCGCTGTTTTTTTTTTTGTTTTTTGGATTTTTTTTTTTTTTTTTTTTTTTTTTTTTTTTTTTTTTTTTTTTTTTTTTACAATTTTCCGCACTAAAAACTGGACGAAGGCCTTGCAGCAAATGGTTCATTCCTTTTTTTCCTTGGGTTGCCTGTTTGTAGTTTTTGAAGATATGGGATTGTTGGCTCCTTACTGAGAGGGCTGGTACCTTACAAATTTTTATGAGTGCATTATTGACGTCTTTACTTGGTTATAATTAAGATCTTTTTGAAAAGTCTTCA
Organism: Trachelipus rathkii; assembly: GCA_015478945.1. Classification (NCBI taxonomy): domain Eukaryota; kingdom Metazoa; phylum Arthropoda; class Malacostraca; order Isopoda; family Trachelipodidae; genus Trachelipus; species Trachelipus rathkii. The sequence goes on from JABUQX010125663.1 coordinate 21,124, forward strand.
AGTTAAAGGTTTTAGAGAATGAAATATACGACCGGAAATTTTTCAAGTTTTCATGTAACATTATCATTATGTTTATTATTCACACAGGGGCTATTATATTATGTAGTTTATTTTTTGAAAATAAGTGATTAGGAGCTACAGTCAGTCACAAAATATTTCTACAAATTGAAATGAAATATGACATTTTAAAAAAACTGAAAAAAAGTAACTTACATAATTT
>JABUQX010125664.1:0-10000 GCA_015478945.1 Trachelipus rathkii
TATATGTATATAATATATATTATATATAATATATATATATTATATATTATAATATATATAATTTAATATATATATATATTATAAATATTATTATAATATATGATATCTCAAGAATTATAATATAATAAACGCTTGTAATGGTTTTCTAAAGTTAATGTATAGTTTGGTAATATGGTTAATTCCATTGCGCAATACTCAGTTGTATATGTATTGCATACTGCCTGCTATTGTTCACGGATAATACAATTGCAGTAAAGATTAAAGTGTGTAATAATAATGTACTGCAGTTCTATACATGCATGCGCATCTAAATATAAATATATCTTAATAATCTATATGTACTGTATCACTGGATGTATAAAGCTTTTAGATATTGTTTTAAAAGGGCAGTACAAGTTTAGTTTTCTATATTTTTTTTTATATTAAAGTAATTTATATTTATTAGGGGTTTAACATCGTTCCTCTTTGTTTTTACCGAGAACAACATTTTTAATTATATTTATATTATTTGAAATATGTTCTCTTATTTGATATAATAAGTCTTCTAGCCATTTGTTTTATGATCAAAGCATGGATTAAAGTCCTAACAGTTAAAGTAAAAAATACTTTGAATCAACGAGTATCTGATTGTCTGCAGATGGGTCTTGATATAAATCATAAGAACCCGTTCGAACCGCTTATATTACTAGGAAGATCTCCAGGGTGTTATGTATGTTGGTAAGTTTTGATTCATTGATTACATTGCTGTATATCTTACACAAGGCCGAGACCTATCCTCAATTGAGATCGGAATACACTGAATATAATATATGAGGTCGAGAATCTTTAAAATGATGATTTGAAATGGCCTTGTTTTCTTTCGGTCATGAGGACTGCCTTGACCAAGGATCATTGAATTATTGCATGGAAGAGTACACGTTATTGACAACTTTACAGTTTATTTGATACACCTTCTTTACCACGTTATTCATTCATCTCAATACACATTCCATTTTATCTGTAATTATAACATCGAATTTATCATAACCTTTGTTTTATTAATCATACAAGACCTATATCGAATAACTGTATAACACTATACAAAGTTTGTTAATTTCCAATAATTTATACATGATAAATAATAAATGTTTTCTTTTCTGCCTAATCTATCATACTTATGTTATAAACTTTGCTCATCTCAGTTCTATTACATGTTATTATTGTGAAGCATAGTAAATTCAGAAATCACTACACAACTATCGTACTCCTACCTCACTACCTCTCTCATACCATCTTCTCTTTTTAACCTTTTTTAGTGTGGACATCCTCTGAGTTCGAGATATCTTATATTGATATTACATGACATCACTTTCTGACCGTTATATCATATTTTCGGTGATAAACATATAACACATAAAATAGTTCTTTATATACTATACAAATTCAACAAATATATATGCTAACGTAACAACGTTTATTATACAATTAATAAAGCATAACATAACATAATCAAACCACTTGAACTTAAAGAATATATAAGGTTACAATACGAACAAAACCTAACACACCAAATTACGTTGCTGATATAATCATATACTAACATTTTTACAATACATCCTAAACTTAACACTGCAGTAAATGATTTAATAACTCTAACACTTATCTCAGTTACATAAATACGTATAACTATTATCACTAACTTTTTCCAAGCCATATCTCCAATATAACATATCAATGTTAAATTTTTACATTAACATTACGTTAATCATTTTAACAAGAATATTTTTACAAGCTTACATAATACCCTTTGTCTAAATACATTATACCTGTACAAGAACTATTCTATGCTATTTTAGAGCTATACAAATCTTTTTTGTTAATCACAGAGCTCTTGCGACTCTCTCGTAACGTAGGCTCGGCGTAGTATTATGATTCAAAAACTCAAAAATTCTCAATAACCCTACTGTTAAATGTATGTGCATTATTACCCACACGCACCGCGCATATATTTGTGCAAACATCAACAAGTTTTTACCAAACAAAAAAAACATAACAAATTTATCACTACAATCATACTAATATCATATATATCAGATTCCTTTCGATTATTAGAGAAGTATTTCTCATCAGTGTAAATTTCGCGGAGATACAGTACATTAAGCCTAGGTCTCACAGCAGTCTGTACAAGGCATGTGAAAAACACTTTAGTAATTCTAAGTAAAATCAGAAAACCCATCTACTCATCCCTGCAAGTCCCCTCTCCCATCCCACCCTCCTGTGATCTATTGAAACTATTGATTGTTCATATGTCTCGAGTCCATATAATTGTATCTTGGATACTAATCAACACTAAATAACGTTTTTATCATTTGCGTATATTAAGCTGACATCCTCTACAATGTTTCGATATATTGTCTTAATTTTTTAACCACCAAAACACAGTGCCTGTACTCGCATAACCTATATGCTAAAATTTAATATTTCATAGTACCTTTCTTTGTGTTTTATAGCGTAACGCATTAATAATAACCATACGATACAAACATGCCTCGATATCTTCTATAACATACGCGGATTGCTGTTAGATAATTCTAAGTTCCACGATACTCATTTTCCCTTGGGAATTAATTTTATCTAACTTACTCATGAGGATAGAGAGAGATAGTTACTACTGAAGGATCTATCACATTTCACTTTTCTGGCGTGTATCACCTTCATTCCACTTATGTTTTCTCGACATTATTTTCAGCTTATCAATAGGGTAAAGCTCAGGGTATTTCTACACCTAAATTCTATCTATATATGCGAGAGAGTGACTCTTTAGTGCTTATTCCAATCACGTATTTATATCTCACATTTTATATCCTACGTGTAATATTCATGAGCCACTTAATTTGATCGTTGACTATTCATTATGTCTGTCCTCTTCGTATTTTTTCTTAGTCTTATCAATCGCCCTCCACACCACGTCCCTATCTCATTTGATACCTAATGTAAATAATAACGTAGACATTATACGCATAATTCTCGGGTAATAACTCTTAATCATTACTCAATAATCAAAATCTTAACCTTAGGCTCACGTTTTACTAACAACATCATAGTCTACGTTATACTAATTACAGTAATAATCTACATCAAACATCAATTCTCTAACATAAATCAAGTTGTTTAAATTATTTCACATTGTATCTATATGTATAATTTTTATTTTAACATAAACCGTACCTTAACTTACGATCTAACTAGTTTTTACTCAATTTATACCAAAGAGTAATTCTTAAATGCAATATCCACTATTATAACCTTCCGAGAGAAATACCAGTGAGGGGTAGGCGATTCCCATCTGAATAGAGGTTGTGATATTACTCTTAGAAAAGGGGATCAATCCCGAAGGGGTGTATAGCGGGCATTTTAGTGAGTGACTCTCAGCCCGAAGGGCTGGGCCATATTAACCCCTCTCTATCGGTAGACAGTTTACCTTTCATAAGATAGAGGGTTTTTATCCAAATTTGAAGAGGGATACGATGTTCTTCTAAGACTCCCTAATGGGGGTTTGAGTTCACGTAAACGACTTTTTGGACACGTACTCCCTACTACTACCTTTATTTTTCCTAGAATCGTTCAAGAAATAAAAATATGTAGCTGGTGTTTAAAAAAAGTATTAAATTTCCTCTGAATAATGCATTAACATATCAGTTTATAAACATGAGATTAATTCAGTGTATCAAAAGGCTAAAGTTTTAGTAGGGTGTAATTAGTCATATTATTATATTTCGTAAGTCTAATATGTATCCATTATCTCTATGTCACCATAGATAGCATTTTATTTCCTATAGTTAACGTTATTCCTTGACATAACATAATATTGTTGATTATCAAGGAGCTCGCATAGCTATAAGTGACATAAGATTTGAACTATTTTCATATATATAATAATCTTTTTATTATATATATATTTGCTGTTTTTTGTTCTGTTTTTTTTTAAAATCGATGTGAAAGTTAGAAATAAATTATATATACATAATTATTATAGTTTATGATTACTTTAAATAGTAAAGTCAGTATTGGATATTGAAACTATATAGATTAGTATACTCCGCTATGATTAATCTTATTCGAAAACCTATAATAGGATACTACAGTAAAAACTGAATTACATAATTATTGGAATCTCAAGCGTATGAAAATTTGTATCGAAACACATTACAAAAATTGTACTCACATTTTTCTTATGTACTTTTATTTTTATAAATCTTTCAATACTCTGGATAAGTACATTAAAACTAATAACATATTTATATTAAATACTTATATTTATTCGAACTACCATGTATTTGACCAAAAAATATTTTTTTTTAACTCTAAAGAATACTCCAGGGTAAACCTGACAAGATGCAAAGAGTTAGGTGATGCATCTTCTTCGCCTCATCTGTGGGGGACTGATCTGGGTAAGGAGATTTTCTCTCTCCGAACCTCCTGGGGATGCGTGTACCTTCTCTTACGGTACCTTTTCTCTCTTGCTTCTTTGGTACTTGACGTCGTTACTGCTGTGTGGTATCCTTCCGACCTCCATCCCTATTACGTATTAATTATTGGTTATGGTTAAAACTTTTCCCCACTTACTTTCTGTGTCCCACGCGTTCGGCTCGTATGCCTCTCTTCTATAATTTATAATTTATTATGTCTAGTATTTATCATATTATATGCTTAATTATTTTCTTCTGACCTATTTCGTTACCGTCTTTATGGTAGATCTAAAAAAAATAAAATAAAAGTATAAATTAGTTTTTTTGTTATTTTTTCTTCGATTTTCCATACAAATTTCATACGCTGATTCAATCTTTATTTCGTTATACATATGTTACTTTTTCTGATATTCGGTTAGCGCTTTTATCTTTTATTCTTATGTTTTTCGATAGATTAATCATCGCGGGTAACTTCTTTAGTTTTGCAGTAAAGGTATTTTACGTTAAGTAAGTTTTTATGCTGTATTGTATGTAAAGCTGGTTGGTACGTGTTTGTGGTATATCATATAACTCTTATACTTATTTTTTTTTTAAATATTTTTTAAAGGTGTAAATCTCTTTCTTTTAAATTAATCAATACATTGTTCATATTTTGAATCAATTAACAAGTATTTTATTTTTGATTTTTCTCATATGATGTTATTCGCTGCGATATATTTTATATATTACTTATTTTTTTCATGCAAAATTCGATTATTATTATTATAACTTACGTTATTATTGGTATCATTGTGACTTAATACACACTTGATCCTCTTTTTTTCCTTGATTTCTATAGAGAATTAATTTTTGTAAACTATGCTCATCATATAGTATGAGAAATTTTTGTTTTTTTCTCTCCTTGTGTTTATTAGTTACATGTTGTGTAATTACCTAATTGAGTTCATCTTTCACTTCATTCCATTCTACTCTTCTTTCTCTTTCTTCTTTCTTTATTTTCTCTCTTCTCCTTTCATTCTCTTATTACGTTCATTTATTATTATCTACATTATTCATCCATTATTTTCTACTTCTATTCATTTAACTTTCAGGCAATTTCAATTCAGTCTTCTCTTTTTCCTGACACCTCTGGTTTTTGAATTTCTTTTTTTTCCTCATATCTCCATCTGATTTTAATATCTACATAGCGGAGTCTAATATTATACAATTCGGTTTCCTATAAATGTTTTATCTGTGTATATATTACATCATTAATTTTTTTATGATTACTTTCCTATTTATATTTGTAAATAAGGAAGTTGTTAATTTTGAAAATGTATAATATATTATAGGTTTCTCTTACGTGCTCTCTCTCGTGCCCTCTTCCTTAGCTTTATATGCACCTTGAAGGTACTTTATTCTTTGTGACGCGAAATGACGTTATATGTATGCTGATAAATTTTTGGGACAAACTCTTTCATTACTGAATTTTCGGCTCAAATTGAATAATACATTAAAATAATTTGTGTAGTATTAATAGTTGACGTTGCGTTGATTTTTTAATGTTGTGGGAATACCGCACCCTTCATTTCTATGCTATTTGCTACGTGCGTAACGACGAATCGCCTCATATCTTTATCATATACTTGTAGCATACCATCTTCTAAGAACAGTTTATATATTGCTTTAAATGTTGTTTATTGTATATACGACTTTTTTGACTCTCGAATCTTACAATTATATAAATTTGAGGAGATGGTATAGTTCACTTTTTCTCACGCATATGTCTCCGTTATCCTGTTATTACCATGACTTCATTACTACTCTGGTTCTCCACCCAGTTTCGGCCCGATACGCGTGGGATACATTGATCTAATCCTATTTTATCTTCTTCTCCTATTCATCCCTGTACTACATTGTTTTTATCACAAACGATTAATTATTTATACTACACTTCCTTCATGATTCATTCTATACTTTTAGACACCCCTTGGACATATATATACCTACACCAATACCCCTTTTATTTCATTATTATCTTATATAATTTAATTCTTTAATATTTCTTTTTATTATTATTATATTTATATTTATTGGTACTTCTGTATCTATCTCCAAGTTTTTTTAATAAATTATTAAACTATTATTTTCTATCAAAATATCCGCTGCAGTTTGTGATCCGTTCTTGTATCTACAAATTATTAAGTTGTACATTTCCGACACGATTTAACGTAATACTCATTCTGTGTATACAACATTGACTAACATATAAATTAAACATTTACATTTAATTTATTAACTATATTAACAATATATCCTTATCATCTATTCCTCCATTTATTCATTATTCCATTCTTTACCTAATTCATTCTTTATTATTATTATCATTTCTTTATATTATATCAATCATATTACTTATACTATTTTTCCTTTTATTAATTATTTATCATTTATCATTATTCTTATATCTTCTTCCATTCTTTATAATTCTTATATATTTAATTATTCCTTATATTATCTTTCATTCATCATTATTTAGCCATATTTTTATTCCTCCCATCAGTCTTCCTCCCTAATATTTAATTTTAAGAGGTGTTTGTTTAGGTGTTATTTAGGTTAGGTACTTGCCACACTAGAGCTTAAGGGATTATTGTCTCCTCTTTCCTTAGTGCTTATCATTCATGGTTATAGTACTAGCTAGGTTAATACACGGTTACTGGGTAACAATTTTCCATTGTTATTATTGGTTAGTCTGGATGCTTCTAATTAACCTCGCATCCCCTTGCTTCCAGTCTTAGATGTCTATAGCCGTTTAGAATTAGGTGAGGTTACCTACTATATTGACATTTATATTTATGAGGGGAACTTACGACGGCTTACAATTACTTGAGTGTTATACTACATTCGTATTACGTATCATATACTACCTTATATTTACCGACCTTTAGTCATCTATCGCTTACACTTTTGTCTCCTAATATTTCCACCTAGTCACCTAGCTTTACTCTGTTACTACTTTCCTATATCTAGTTTTTCTTTTCTGTGACCACAAGCTTTTGCAGCGACCTTTCCTTCATCTCTGTTCATCTGCTTATTTATAATTGATATAATCACCGTTCAGTTTTGATCTTTATTTTTTCTGTTTTTATTTTTATAAATATTTTTTTCTTAGCTTAACTATACTATCTCTTCTTCTCATACATTCTATCTTCTTCTTCTTATTCTTCTTTTCTTACTTCTTTCTTCCTTGTACCTTTAACAGTTTACACTCTCACTAATTTTTAATATGGGGTGCACTGGACATGATCATATATAATTTTCACCTTTACTTTACTTCTTGTCACTTAGAATTTACGTTCTTTACACTCAACTTTACTTCGCTCCATTTTTAAAAACTATTCTTTCTCTTACTTTTCTTTCTTCCCTTTCTTATAATCTAATCATGGATATTCATTCACTTCTTACTCATACGTTTACATTATAACTCTGACTAATATGCATCCATTCTTAGCAAGTGCAGTTCGTGCTGGTCTTCACTCTCGGTGCCTACTTCCTCGTGGGGTAATCGCATCATTTCGTGAGTGTTCTTACTATCCATTTATCACCTCTCCATTCATCTCCATCATTTCCGGGTAGTGAATGTGTCCTCTTCGGTACATCCCACCCAGCTCACGTTTTTCCGCCCTATTTTGGAAGTTGTCGGACGCGAGGTTTTCCTTAATCCTGTCCCCTTCTATATATCCTAATCGTACGGGTGTACAGATTTTATTTACGCGCGTTTTACCATTCAATTTCTCTTCCACGCCCACTTTTTTCCTTCTTTTCTTCTTCTTATATTGCGCAGAAACCTATTTCACAGACACCATCACTCCCACCATTCTTTACCTCTTCCATACCCCTTCCCTCATTCAATAAATTTGATCGTTGTTTTGGTTTTTTCCTTCCTTGTTGACCACAAACTTTTCTTTCACAGTAACATCGACTTTAAACTTCTGCGACTCTTTTAAATGTATGTGCATACCTAATCGCAATAATACTACGAAACAATAAGCAACTAACAACCACACACAATCAAGCGCGCCTACACACCTTACACACCCTCTATATATATATATATTATATTAATAATATACTATATACTATATATATACCTAATAAATACTAACTATATATATTACAGTATTAACTATATATAATATATATAATATATAAATATATACCTATATATTATAATACTTTATAACTCTAACTAATAATATATATATTAAATATAATTATATAACTACATACATACATACATACATACATACTACATACTATACTATACTATATACATCATATTACTATATATAATTATTAACAATCCTATATCCTATAGAAACGTACGAATATACCATATATATATTATCCTTACATATATCTATACATATATATATACCTATATTACTATATATATATATATACTACTAATATATATTAATATATATACATAACTACTATATATCTATATATACATAATATTAATATATATATATAATATATATTATATATATATATATATATATAATATATATACCCCTATTATATATATATATATACCTATACCTATATATATATATATAAAATATTATATATATACATATATATATATATAATATATATATTAATTAGTATATACAAAATATCTTAATAATATTATTATTTTATATATATATATATACATATATATATATATATCATATTATATTATATATAATATATACATATATTATATTCCTATATATATATATATATATATATATTTATATACCTATATATTTATACTATATATTATATATAATATATAATATATATATATATAAATTATATTATATAATATATATATTATTACTACTATACTATAATATATATATCTATATACTAATATAATATATATATATACTTATCCGTATCAAACACGCCAACGGTAGCCAAATATATATATATTATCCTCTTATATATATATTATAAATATATATATATATTCTATTATCTATTATATATATATACTACCCCTTATATATATATATATATTTATACTAATATACTATATACTAATATCTATACAACTGACTGGTTATTTCTACCCAAAGAGGGTGAAAATTTTTTTTCCTTCGAGAATAAAGGTAGGACCGTGTACGGACTTGTTCCATTACAATGTTAAACAATATATAAAAAATTTCAGAGCAATCGGACGATATTAAATCGTGCCCCATCGAGGCTAAAATTTTGAAAACAAGATTAAATTTCAAACTTTATTGATGTCAATTTTTAACATGCTTAACATATTGAAAAAGACATGATAACAGAAAATGTTCATAATTTGTTTTAATATTTAAATTGAATGTGCATTCGTACACCTGTAATATAATCGGAGAATAAGAACTTAACTATTTTTTCCTTTTCAGTATATCACGGGTATGGCCCGGGTATATATTTCGATAGTCTTCCTCAACCTTAAATAAAAAAAAGAAAGATTAATTTACTTTACGTATTTAGTTCCAATTTACCAAAGAATTATTATATTTAAAACC
>JABUQX010125664.1:15000-30402 GCA_015478945.1 Trachelipus rathkii
TGGGTCTACCTCTAAATATACCATGTCATGACCCTCCTCTGGAAGGCATGACGGGCTCCTGACACCGTCCGGCATGCTCTCGAATGAGTGGGCGAATGACTAACCTGGAACAGTGAATTGATCACCAACCGTCGTACAATTGCTTCATGTTGAAGGTCCTGATATAGTAGTGATTCCGCAATAGAGGTAGGTCTGCAGCATATGTTTACTAGAGATATTCCACAAATTGTTCGATATTAGGATTGTAGGTATACCGGACTATATGTGGCTCCACTCCAACGCGCGTTTTACATTTGAACCGTTCTCTAAGGTAGTCTTGGGCATATGCACATTGGGCCTTGGTGTTTATAGTATGGTCTATGCATCTTTCTAAATAACATTAGATGATAGAGTCACCGATTGCATAGGGTAGGCAATTATGGCAACGGACAGTATGGTTCGAGGATATGTTTGGGACTACTGAATATACCCTTACGCTTGTAGGGCCTGCACTCCATCGAAGGATGTGCAACTACCGTATAGGCCTCCATAAAGAAGGTGCATCTTTCCCAGACCATAACCAACCCACCTCCAAAGGGTGACACCTCTGCAGCACATTGCATTCGCGAACCTCTTCGTCGTTCGTCGGCCGTCGGTCGATCGGTATTGCTATGCCTCTACACGCACGTGTCAGGCGTTACAGAAGAAACACATCTCTTCGACTCGTCTGTAACAGAGCAACATTTGCCCAATCATCAGACCGCCTCCAATGGATGTGTTTTCAATCGGACTAATAAATGCCTATAGTTAAGCGCCCTTGATTGTTGTCATATACTACGGATCGTGGGTCGGTGCACCTTATGGAGGCCTCCGGGGCCAGTATTATGTTCCGATAGCCGTCAGACGCCTGTATAGCACTCTCACACCTTGGGGCCGATTTTACCTCACGTCAGCATGTCTTCAGGATGTTCGTGCCGGGGTGTGGGCTCTTCGTGAATGCACAGCAGGACGTATTAATATCGGTTCATCCAGCGGGTGTCAGTAGGCCCTGGGCCTACCTGTCCTCTATCGCGGCGATCAAGCTATTCAGCGGTTTTCTAAAGGAATGACCGTGGTAATACCGTATGACTATCGTTTGTGTGCGCTACACTCGAACCACCCACGTATCGACTCAAATGGTGAGGACCAAGGTTACCCGATATCATGTTCCTTATTGGCGTTGAAGTCATGCTTAGCTTCATTCATGCACAGCCGATCTAGTATCTCTTGACTGGTGATTGCACTATCTTCCGCTCCATGTTTTCGGTAAGTCCGCTTCGTACTTTGAATTGATCCTCCCTTAGATTATTACCACCACCAAAACATTATAACCTTACCACCCACTCTTCAGGTACATAGTTAACCTATAGTGTGATTTATGTTTTCCTAATTCTATACGCACGTGGCTGCCTCCAATACTATTGGCCAAGCGATTCCCCCTTACTTGCGGGTGGTTAACCCTAGTACCCCTGATGTACTTCCGGATCTGTGCTTGGTTAGGATAGTTTTCATGGGTTGGGGCTTCCGTTCCTATGCAGGTATTGTAATACACCTTAGTTTGACGGGGTTGCGGCCTATATTAAAGTAAATATATATTAAATATATATTAATAATATATACTTAATTAAATAAAAAACTCAATATATATTATTATATATATATATATATCTAATTATATATATATAATATATTATAATATATTATAACTATATAAATATATATATTATAATATAATACTATTACACTATATATATATATAATATATTTATTAAGATAGAATAGAATCGAGGGATAGGCATAATTATTAATATATAATATACTATTACTATATATATATAATATATTAAGAATATAATATATATATATTATAATTAATAGATATATCCATATATATATATATATATATTTCAAAGTGTTATGATTCTGTAATTAAAAATCTCTGCTGAAAAACTACAATTTATTATATTGAGAAAGAAAAAAAAGAGTATATTATCACAAGGAGAAGTCCTAAGTGCGGTGTTGAACCTTACCCTTAAGAAGATTGGAGTGACGAATGCCAGAGTGTAGCTCAAAAAGAGACCACGATTAGGCAGAAAGGGAAACCAGAATCATTTTCTACGACCTCTGAAAGCATTAGCTTCCCAAGAGGAAGCGAAAGGCGTGTCCTGGGACAGCCTAAACCTCGACGGGGCCGTCCCCGCCAACACTTCGGGGTCGCAGGGGAAACACTGGGTTAAAAGTTTCGGCTTGAAACGGACATTAATAGGAGATATTCAAAGATGTTTGTGCAATAAAATTCAATCAAATTAATTTAGGACCGAATTGAAATATACAAAGTAATTGTTGCGCGTTTATTGCAAAAACGATCTCGTTGCCAATATCTGATTAACTTGTCCCGCCGTTAAAATTACCCAGTGTTGACCCCGCTAACCGGACCGTGTTGGCGGGGACGGAAGGAGGCCCGTCTGAGCACGGGAATGTAGGTTGTCCAAGACACTCGGCCTTCAGCTTCCTCTTGGGAAGCTTGTCAATAGCTCGTTTCAGAGGCTAAAATGAATTGGTTTCTTTTGTTCCAATCGTCCCAAACCGCGGGTCTCCGAAGACTGAGAGGGAGAGGAGAGAAGAGAGAGGAGAGACGAGTTTTATTAATATTAAATAGCAGGGTAAGTGAAAGCCAAGTTTTTTAGCAGGAATCGTAAATATAACTATAATATTTTATGGTGTAAGAAATAAAACAAAACCATGCATGGGGAGAATACGTAGTACTATCTCAAGCACGATACGAACAAGAGGACAAAAACTGATTCCCGAAAATGAGGAGAGTGTAGACAGGGGTAGTTCCGAAAACACGATCCCCAACAAAATACTCCTAGGACCATCATTGCGACTGTCAGAGCGAAATTTTTTTCCAAATTTAAACGCACAAAACGTTTTTTCATTTTTCAAATAGTTTGTTAAATTAGATATGAACTTGATATCTCTTCAATAAGCATCGCTTCCAATTTCTGATTTATATATATATAATATATAATATATATATAATTATTTACTACTATATATTATTATATATTATATATATTAATTAAATATATATATTTAAATAAATTATATATATTATATATTAACTATAATATATAATATAATATATATATATAAATTATAATATATATTATATAAATCTAAAATATATATATATATATATATTATATTAATTAATTTATAATATTAATATTAATATAATTTATAATATTATATTATATAATATATATTAATATATATTAATATATATTATAAAATTATTTATATTATTTACTAATATTATATATATATCTATAGATATATATAATATATATATATTATAGTTATATATAGATTATATATATATTTTATTATATATATATATTATATATAATATTGTATATATATATATTTATAATATATTAATAATTAAATATATATATCAAAGGTTCGATGCAAATTATATAGCATTAAACAATTACATAAGTTTAGTTGTTGATTATAGAGAAAAAAATCCATATTTATCTTATACAATATTTTTCCTCATTTCCCCATGTTAAATTTAATAACCCACCCGTCTATACTCATAAACTACTATATAAGTGGACATTAAAAATCACCAGTTGCTTGCTTTCATGTCATTACTCCATTTGTGACGAAAAAATCTCCCATGATCAATTATAAGTCTGAAATGTTGCTTACAACTTTTCACATTCTCCAAGAGTTAAATACGAGTTTTGGAGCAGATAAACGAAGCCGAGTTATATATCTTTTATATGACCCATCCCACATCGTTCAGGAAGTCTTTAATTCAAATCGTACCTGGAGAGCAACAAGTCCCGACAGCAACTAACAAAGGTCGGTCCTTTAAGCTCAATAATCCTGTTTACAGTGCATACCATTGATAACACCTCACGAATACATATATAATACTATTTTTGGATAGTTCTCTGCGAGGCTCACTGAGCCAGTAAACAATTATTAACACAACCAAATAAATGGCTATCTGGTTTAATACATACTTTAAATAAACTAAAAACGAGATACAAAAAGTCTAAACCTTTATATATAATTAATATATATCATATATATATTAAATAATATATATTATATATTATCATAATATATATATATATATTATTATATATATATATATATATTATTATATATAATATTTATATTATATATATTAATTATTATATATAATTTATATTATATATTATATGTATAAGTTTAATATATTATATATATAATAATATTAATAATAGATAATATATATATATATATATAATATATAATATATATATTATATAATATATATATATATAATATATATTATACTATATTATCTTATATGGCCCATTATGGATAAAGATATTCTTTGGTTTTTAAATTACTTAAAAGGGGTTAGGTCTACTAGTAGTTGGATAGCTATCGGGTATTTACCTATTAACTGTATTATATTAAGACCAACCACACACACACACAGTATATATTATATATTATAATATATATAGTTATATAATATATATATTTTATAATATATATATTAATACTATTATAATATATTCAATTATATACATTATATATTTATATTATATATATATTAATATAATATAATATATAATTAATATATATATATAATTTATATAATAACTTGGAATGGGCAAATTCTATTATTTTCATATTGATAATTATTCTTAATCGGGGAAGATATATATCTTATAAATGCGTCGTACATTTATGCTGATGCAAGCGATATTTATTAAAGCAGGAAAAATTAGATTAAAATACGATTTTGGCGCCATCAGCTCGCCATTCTTACATCAAACACGAATTCTTAACCGACATAAGTACAGCTAAAAAATTAAAGGCCAAATATCAATAAATGGAATTAAATTATATAAGTGAAATATTGAATTCTGAACAATATAGTATAATTAAATTTGTTAATTCAAGTTTAATTTTGTTTACTTTCAATATATCACAACAATTGCATTATTACTTCTGTTTATGTTCTAGTGAATATGGTGTTGGAGCGATATGTTATAGATTGTTCTGCGTTGGTGAATGATATTTTTATGTTGTGTTGTGTGGTGTGTGTGCGTGGTGTGTGTGTGGGTGTGTGGTGTGTGTGTGTTGTGGTGTGTGTTCGTGGTGTGTCGGTGATGTGTGTTGAAGTCGAGATACTATATAAGGGACATTTCAAAGAAAGTCAAAATGGAAGAACGGACGGGTTTTCAAAGATTACCACTTTTCTTAGATCGCACCACTGTACCAAATATGAAAGAAACCACAACATCTCAGGTTTTTACTTTTTTGAAGTACCTCGCAAATAAAACACGTGAATAATAATACATATAAGAAAAAAAAACAACAAACACATCCAACCACCAAATGAATATTATTGTATATTAATGTTACACTCTCCATTTTAAACAAAAAATTTCAATGAAACTAATTCTTATACCGATAAGCTCAATATAGTATATATTCATAATATTAAATATATATTATATTAATTATATTATATTATAATATTATATATAATAGTATTTTATATATATATAATATTATATATATAATAATATATTATATAATCAATTATAATATATATATATATATATATAAATTATATATAAATAATATTTAATATATATATTAATATATATATATATAGTTATAATATATATAATATTTTAAACATCATATATTATATATATATAAATATCATATAATATATATAATATATATTTAATATTAATATAAATTAAAGGTATAAGTAAGCACGTCTAGAATTGTTAATAGAACATAATTATATTTTTTGAAATATTCCTTTTCTATGATTGTAAATATAATCAAAATAATTGTAAACCCTATTTAAGATAATTTATTACCTCTTCTATTACCAAATAATATATATATAATTAATAATATTAATTATTAACTATATGATAATATTATTAATAAATTATTAGGTTATTATATATTAATATATATATATATATATTTAATTTTATATATCAATATATAATTTATATCATTATATATATATATATATACTATATTAATTACATATATATTTAATATTATATTATAATTATATTAATTATAATATAAATATAATATATATATATATATATAATATATATATTTTTATTTATTATATATTATATATCATATAATTTAATTAGACATATAATATATATATTATATATAATTTAATATATTTTAATATATATATTAATTATTATATTATTATTAATTAATACCTAGTTAATAAATATTATGTTCCACACTTGGCCCAAACCTTCTATACTATATTTAAATTACCATTAAGAGTTTATAATATAACGGTTTACGAAATGTAAATGCAGAGTATTTCCAATTGCCAAGTAAAAATGTTAGTAGTAATATAGAGTTAGAATAGAATTATTACATTGAAAACTAATATTATAAATGAGCTAGGTGAAAGTTATTGGAAAAATTAGGAAATTGTAGTGTGGAGATAAAGAAAAGCATAAGAAAAAAATAATCTGACAAACGATAGTGATAGATGATAGATATAATAAGAGAATAAGAAGACTGATGGGAAAAGGAAAGAAAAATGCTGAGTTATTAGAGAAAATTAAATAATATAATGCATTTAGATTTGAAAGTACATATATAAATAATTTACCAATATAGAAATAAAATTGAAATTTATCACTTGTGAACGTAAGTTTTGAATGAGACAATAATATTTATACTCAATAATCGTTCACCTATCATTTCATTGTTAGATCAACTGAGAATAAGAATTTATTAACGATAAAATAAAACAAAATTATAATTCCCCATAATTATCTTTGAAACAGTTAAATTAGGAAAAAAATAAAAGTGGAAATAAATAGAAAATATATTTTAGATTACGAAAATTTATTTAAGGATTCAACACAATTGAAAACTATCCATTTTGTATAGGATTGATGCATTAATTAGGTTTCATTACCTCCAATTATATATTTATTAATTAATTAGGTACTATAATGCGAATCCATTTCGGTTTTGATATATAAACAGAATTAACAAAATTTTAATTTTTCGTAATTTTAAGAAAAAAAAAAAAGAGTAATCGATTTTAAAAAAAAGTTTAAAAATTGCTTTTAAAAAATTATTTAAAAAAAAAACATAATCTATTTTATTGCTTACCATATTTATTTTAATTTTATTTATTAATAATTTCTTTACATAAATTAATTTTATTTTACCATTATTTTATGTTTTTATTTTATTCTTTTTATAAATATATGTAGTGAACTCGAGTATTTTATGTATGTCATTAATTTTACCATTCATCTTATATTGTGTATAACACAGATTTATAAAATTTTATGTTTTTTCCGTGATAAAAATAATTTATTAATTTTTAATTGATTATTTTTTATAAATTAATTTAAACATAAAATTAAATTTGGATTAATATGCAAAGGAAATTATCTATAATTAGCAGTAATGTCTTTTATAAGAAAAAATTAAAATTATTTTCTTTTTGATAAAATTTAATAAATTAAATTAAAATTACCAAAATAAAATATATGTAAACTAATTAATATAATTACTTATTATAAAAATATACAATGTCCAATCCTTATAATAAATAATGTAATAATAACATAATATAAAGCTTATCGATAATACAATTAATTCCATTTTTTACTGGGAAATAGAAAGTAAAATCTATTTATCCCTGGTTTAAAGTGTCTTAATATGATATAATTAAAGATAAATAATATAATAATAATATATATTATTAAAATAAATAAATCATAATTAAATAATTAAAATAATAATAATAATAATAATATCCCATTAATAATAATAATTAATAATTTAAAAAATAAATAATAATAATTAAATAATAATTATAATAAATTAAGTTATTATATATAATAATTAATTAATATATATGAAAATATATAATAAAATATAATAATTAATAATTAATAATATTAAATATAATTAAATTAAATATAAATAATATATAATATAATTTAACTTATAATCTAGTCATATAATAAATATAATAATAACTCGCACAATATAATAATAAATAAATTTATAATAATAATGATAATAATAATAATATTATTAATAATAATTATAAATTAATTATATTATATTCCCTGTTATTGGAACCAATAAAATAAAAAGTAATGAAATAAAATTCGTAGCACCCCACATATACTAATTTTGTCATCATAACGGCCATTCTGAATGAGGAGTAAAAATAGGTAACTAAATAAAACATGAGCGATCAATAGAGTCGAATAGATAACACACCTAGTAATTTCCAGGTTTGAAAGATGTCAGTAGTTAAAGAAGTTGAGATACACAAAGAGAGATGAATAGACTGTTTGGGGTAGTGGATAAACATTTTGTGAGTGTAATGCATATCGATTAGCAAAAAAAATGATTCCTGACAAAAAAGTGATAAAAAAAAATAAAAAAAAATAACTGAGTAATATAACATTAAGCTCAATATATTAAAGAGATGAAATTAACTCTGTGAGAACAGAAAGTATTAGAGAGAGTTTGGAACGCGAGGACGTGAAACACAGTAGACGAGGAGAGACAGAGAAGAAAGATAAAACTGAGATTGGGAGAAGATCATGTAGATATAAATATATTTGTGAAAGATCATCCATTATACTATTATCCAGAGTAATATGAAATCTCTGTAATACATTAAAAGATGTGAGATGTACTATAAAAAAATGAAGTCCGAAAGCGACTAGGAGATAAGATGAAAACAGTTGTAAAAATCACGTCATCAACTTAATAGAAATTTTCAACAAATTACGTTAAGGTTTACTTTTTGTGAAGAACAATTTAACATTCTTCTTCTCAAAGAAAGATCCATGAAAAAGAAAAAAAAACAAATAATAATTAAGGAAAAGAAGACCTGAATAATGTGTTTTTCAAGAACGATGTTTTAGATATGTGCAGGAAGTTCTGTGGAAAGAGAAATAATGAAGGATTGGGTTTTGAGACAATTGAAAACAACCTTGTTATTAATTCATCAGTTAGAAATTCGAGAAAGATTAAAAGAATGATTCTTCAAATCAAACGTAGATGTCATTGGTATTTTTAAATTTGATAAAAAATGGCATCGATAAAATAATAATTATTCAATAAAAATGAAAAGTATGTAATGAAAGGTGAGGAAGTTAATTATGGCAATTAATTCAAAGGAGAAATAGAGTTAACCCAAATAATGAAAAGTAATAGAAAGGAATATTGTTTAAAAGGTTTTAATTAAATTAATTATAACAAGAATCTGAGGTGGAAATGCAGATTTATAGTTAATACAGAATAATTGAAAGAATGAAAAGGAACACCGTTCAATTACCTAAGAGTATTAATATACATTAGACTGACCAGAGATAAAGAAAATTAAAGATAATAAAAATTAATAGAGAATTTTAGATGTGAAAAGATTAAAGGAGAGGAAAGATTTAAAAAATCCCAAAGTTTTTAGTTGACCAGACCTTTTTAATATAACAGTGAAATTTCCTAAGATAACATGTATTCATTACATCCATACAAATAACAAAAACATATATCGTCCAAATAGTTAGAGAGATAGAATAAGAAAAAAAATAATCACCAAGTAAGAGTGAAGAAGTAAGTTAAGAATATAATGAAATGACATATATATTACATGGAAGCTAGTAGTGTAATGAAAGAAATAATTATTATTAAGTTTTTAAAACGTTTAAATAATTTACTGATTAGTGAAATAAAATCAGTAATTTATCGAATAATTTGAATGTAAGAATGTACAATAAACTTTTGAGATAACCTAAGTCATATAATAATAACTATTATTAAATGAATAATATTTGATTTAATTAAATATTATTTTTAAGTTTTACATAAATAAATGGAAATAATAAGATATTTATCACTAATGTATAATTCATCTGGATTTGGCATTAAGAAAATGGCGTATTTTTCCTAAAAAAGTGAAATATTAATATTTTGTACTATATTAAAAATTTAATCTACCTTAAAATTACCCTAAACCTAAATAAATTAGATAACTAATCCAATTTATAAAAAAAATTAATAATACACTTGAGTTAGTATTTTAGTGGTGAAATGGATAAATAATAATAAAATATAAATACCTTTTATAACTAAATAAATAAAAGTAGTGAGAAATAGAATACAAATTTGACAATAAAGAAATAAAAGAATTTAATTACCTAAATCTTTTTTCTTTTTTTAAATATTGCCATCAAATCCGGAACATTAGAATAATAATTAATCTTTTGAATATATATAATTAAATCAAATATATAAATAATATAATTAAATAATAATTCATAATAATAAATCATTAACATTAAAAATTTTTATAATTAATAAAATTAATGCTTAAATAATAATAGAGTATATATATAATAATTCAATTAAATATATAAATTTTATAATAACTTATAAATACTTATACATAAGATAATTTTTAATCAATAATTAAAAAAATATTATAACAAAAAGAAATTAAAATAAATAAATAATTATATTATAAATAATAGATATAAAATACCTAATATTATAGATACTAAAGATTTTAAATTTAATAATGATATAAATTGATTATAAAATATAATGATAGTAAAAATTTAAATTATAATATGAGTAAGTTATATAATATAATAATATCAATAATTAATAATAATAATATATAATTATATTAATATATAAGTATTGAATTTCAATCATAATAATATAATAATTACATTATCGAAATTCATAGAATTTAAAATATTTTAAAAAGTAATTAATCAATAATAATAATAATCACATCATATACAATCCAATCCATAAATAAAAACTAAAATATTATTAGAGTTTAAAAACGTTAATTTTTAAGTAAGTTATCCAGTATTACTCAATGGAGAGAGGCCAATAATAAATTTAAAATAATTAATTATAAACATATCATAAATACATTTGTTAATATAAATAATTATAATATATTATTATATTATTATTATTATTAATATTAATCTATTATTATAATATTATAATTAAATTATTATTATAATTTTATTTAGTATTATTTATATTTATATAATATATTTTATATATTTAATTTTATATATATTTAATTAGTTGAGAATTCTTTTATAACTAATAATTTAAACTCTACTTTTTTTTTATATAAATTTATAAAATATAATATACTTAATTTATATAATAATATATTATATTAAATAATATTATAATATAATATCTATATATATATTATAAAACTAAACTATATTATATAATTATATATTAAATATAATATTAATAATATAATTCTATAATAATAATTATATGTATAAGAAATGATAGAAATTAAATAAATTCTGAGTTGTTCAGATAGATACAAAGTTATTGACCGTCGATAGATACAGATAGAAAAGGCAATCGCCCTTTCTGAGAGCTCAAAATGATCTCTTGCTTAATGGATTGAATAGACTAGATAGAATATGGATTATAATATATTGACAATTAAAGTATGATTTAACTAGAACAAGATATGATGATAGATAGATAATAGATAGATAGAATAGATGAATAAGATAGATTAGTAATATAGTATAGATAAGTATAGATAGTAAGAATAGATAGAAGATAGTATGTATATATAGTAGTTAATATAGATATAGAATTATTTAATTAAGAATAATCATAAAATTCAGAAGATAGAAAGATAGATTTCATGATAGATAGCGTAGTATAGATAGAATGATTATAATTAGAAATTGACAATTAAGATATTTAACTAAGATACATAGATTAGATAGATAAACAAGGGCAATAACATTAAAAATCATAAAAAATAATAATTTAATCAATATATAAAAATATTTATAAATTTAAAGAATAGATAGATAGATGGATAGATAGATAGATAGATAGATAGATACCAGTATATCAGTGTTTATAACTTTGAAGAAATTTTATAAAAAGAAGAGTCTCAAAGAAGAAAATAAAACAAGGAATTTGTGCTGCAGGTGAACGCGAAGCTGAAAGAGCCGCAGGAGAAAGGTGAAAATTCTTGGCTGGAAGTTAGGGAAAGTTTGAAGGATGCAACGATAGAATGAATGGGTGGTGGCAGAAAGAGACAGACACAAACACACACCTTAGTCGACAGAAGTGAATTGCGCAGTAAAACAGAAGGTGAAAAGGATCAGAGCATGGCTAAGAATTGAAAATTTGTTGACTAAAAATGAGGATGAGAAAATTAAGTAGACAACTAAGAGAGTGAGTTGGGAAGTGTTGGGCAGAAGGTTGAGGGAAGACTTCAGAACTAATAGGTACTTGTTATATGAACTGGCAATAACATGTAAGAAAGAAATAAAAAAACAAAGCTAAAAATAAAAACAGATAGCGGTACTTTTTAATTACAGGCGGTAGCGGTAATGTCCGAAAAAAAGGAGTTTAGCATAGTTCATGGTCAAAATATACATATATATATATATATATATATATATATATATATATATATATATATATATATATATATATATATATCTAACTATATATATATATATATATATATATATATATATATATATATATATATATATATATATATATAGGTCGGATTTTTTCCTGTGTGCTCGTTCGCCCGACCTCGGGTTTCACTTCTGCTTTCTACGTCTGGAGATTCGATTGTAAAACTTCGAGTCGGTCGGGCGAGAACTTCGTTGAGGATTCTCAAAAAGGAAACGCCTCTCCTTATCTCCTGAGGGAGGTGGTCAACCAGTTCGATACCCGGAATCGTTTAGGCTCAGAGATAAGAATTTACTATTCTTCATCTTTTTAAACTTGGTGTGTGTGTGTGTGTGTGTGTGTGTGTGTGTGTGTATGTGTGTCTAAATGCGGCGTAAGCGTCACAACTTCTTAAACTTCTTTCATTAGCCGGTGATACAGAATCAAATCCAGGTCCCAGATCATATATATCTGCCCCAAATGTTATAGACAATGTGATCGTGGACAAACCTCAATATTATCCAATTTTTGCCAACTCTGGTTTCATCTTTAATGCGCCAATGTACACACCCCTAATTCTTATTCTCCAACATGGCGTCTGCCACTTATGCGGAAACTTACACACAGAAATGCTTCTAAAAAGCATCCAAAAAAGTATATATATTCCACACGGATACAGAAACAATTCAACCCTAACATCTAGCTTAAAATAGCTAACATCTAGCTTAAAATAGCTAACATCTAGCTTAAAATAGCTAACATGTAGCTTAAAAACTCCCTCAGACAAAATAGACAACCAAAACAAGACCAACTAAACCATATCATAGACCTCAACGGTAGAATAAATAATTTAATCAACTTAAACAAGAATAAGAACTGGCAACCATACACACAAATACTAAACCATAAGGCCAGCACAATAAAAATATTCAGCACAAAAAAATCTATATTTCACACACTCAACCCTCTCCTACTCACAAAGCTATCTGTAAATAAAACAATAAAATCTCCAGCTCAAAAAAATAAAACAATGAATTATTATTATTATGTCACACTATTCAAAAATCAGTGAAACCTACAATCCACAATAGCAAACCATTAAGCGACTTAAAAAGTTAAAAACCGAACCAGGAAGACTGATACTAAAACACCATAAAAAAAAAAAACTTAAAAACTCACAAGCAGTGGGCCGGGACAAATATCCAATATTTCATCTCGTGGGCCTGGACAAATAAATATCAATATTCATCTCGTGAGCGGACCAAATATCCAATATTCATCTCGTGGACCCGGACCAAATCCAATATTCATCATCTCGTGGGCCTGGACCAAATATCCAATATTCATCTCGTGGGCTCGGATCAAATATCCAATATTCATCTCGTGGGCTCGGATCAAATTTACAATATTTATCTCGTGGGCCCTGACCAAATATCCAATATTCATCTCGTAGGGACCCGGACCAAATATCCAATATTCATCTCGTGGGCCCGGAAAATATCCAATATTCATCTCGCGAGCCCGGACCAAATATCCAATATTCATCTCGTGAGCCCAGACCAAATATCCAATATTCATCTCGTGGGCCCGGACCAAATATCCAATATTCATCTCGTGGGCCGGACCAAATATCAATATTCATCTCGTGGGCCGGACCAAATATCCAATATTTATCGTGGGCCCGGACCAAATATCCAATATTTATCTCGAATATTTAGAAACCAAAGCTATCACAGCCCTAACTCAAAAAATTCAACTTTGCATGTCAAACTAACACTTTCCCAACAATTTGGAAACACGCCTTTGATGGGGGCCAAATAATCCACCACCAAACCCAATGGCAGTATAAGACCTATACCATTGTTCTCTACATTACACAAGGAATCAAGAAAATTTAATCCGAAATGGAATATCTCCCTTAGTCTCTTATCAAACTCACAACATTGATTTAGACAAAAACACTCCACTTCCACTTTCATAACCAAACTAATACCACAAATCCTTAACTTGTTTTAATCAAACTCTTTCCCCACCTCGCACTCTTATGGCGGCAATAGACATTAACAAGGTATTCTATATATCCCCCATTATATTTTAATTGATAAAGTACTAAACACAGATAGAACCATCAAAGATGACAAAAAAAAACTGCTATCATTGACGGTGCAGCAGTGATGCCAATTTGGTGCATTTTGCAATAGATCTAGTGCGTTTTTGCTACTTTAGTGCAAATTTTACTAAACGTGTGTTCTTATTTTTACTGATTTTTGGAAGCGTCTATTGCTTTTTACATCAAATATTGGCATTTTGACTTTTTTTAAATAAAATCTAAGTGCCTTCTGATATTTTGAGTTGGCACGCACTGCAGTGCGCTAGAGTCATAAAGATGCCACTCCTCATGTACACATAGGGTGAATTATGTAACGGAGTTCCCCATGAACCATCCTTTCACCCACACTCTTCAATCTTTTTAGGCATGATCTACCACATCCCACATCCACTTTAATAAAAATTACAGCTACGCAGATGATCTAACAATCAAAGCTCAAAACTCTTCTATAACTAAAACAATATATAATATATAAGGGTGTTTAGGTTGAATTGTGATTAGAATTAGGATGTGATCGGAGGAAAGAGAGCATGAAATATTTGCCATGTTGTGGTGACTTGGATTTGGGGGATCAAAAAGAGATATCCGAGGATATCTCTGATTATTTTGGAGTGATCGTCTGGTGGGTGGTTTCTGTTATTGAGGATACTGCGTGAGTGTAAGTTGTTTGGGTGTGTTTGTGTTAAACCCATATACACATACATATATATATATATATATAT
>JABUQX010125665.1:0-12172 GCA_015478945.1 Trachelipus rathkii
GAGAGGATGAGCAGCTATACACTAGTCAGATAATGATTTCTTATGTGGTTAAAGAGCTACAATAGTAAAGTTTTTTTAGTTCTCTTTGTAAAGCTAAACTAGGTGTTATACATTTATACTATATCTACAACACAATGGCTGCACGAATAGTTGAGCATGGCCCAGCTTTCCCAGGAGCGATCTTATATACTATACAAAGCGTTACTATAGTTGGGACAGTTTAATAACTATGTTTTCAAGTGTTAACTATTAATTTTCAAATAAAAAGAACATTTAAATATAATACATTTTCATACATATATATGTTTTTTAAATATTATTAAACCCACTTCTAATCTAGGTGACATAGGTTTTATTTATATGTGTTAATATATGTAAGTTTCTATATGTTTTTCTCCAGAGATTCAAACACTCATCTCGATATAGAATGTGAGCATAAATATCTAAACTGCTTGCACAAAAGCCAATTTTTCTTGCATATTTCGGTTCAACAGCATCTCACTCTGCTCGTCGCCAGCGAGAAGTAAACTGTATTCTCTGGCGATAGTTATTTGAGGGTCTATTTTCTTGTGAGCTTGCATTATGGTTTTTTACGGGATATTCATTATGTTTCAGTGTAAATTATTTTGTAGGGATTTATGCTACCATTTTGTTTAGCTATATGAAGTTTAAGTCTCTCTGATGTAATGGCAACAACTTGGAGATGTATGGGAGACTTAAGTTGTTCGTTTTTGTCATATTGTTGAAATTTGGTCTAAAGCTGGTTTATATTTTGCAGATTTTTCTGTTACATGTTGCGCTATACATCGTACGCCAAGGGTTGAGAGGAGCGAGGCATCATTTTTTATGGTTTTCTCAAGAGGTTGCGCTACAGGTCAAGAGCTTTCTAGCATTTTTAGGGTGCTGTGTGAACAACGGAGTCGTATCTATTTGTTGATTATGCATCGGCTCAAGTCTGTCTCCTTGTTCTGATTTCATCAAGATGACGTATGTCACATGATGAATCATCATACTCAGCCGATTATCTCAAGCTTTCGAATGGCTTTTCGATTATATATTTGGAAATGAATTCTTCAAAACTGATAAAATAAATATAAATATAAAATTATGAAATTTTAATGGTTAATTTTTTTTACTTGTCACCTTCCATATTTTGTGAACACAAGGTTAATATATATCGGGGTCCATACGGTTTACAAATAAATCTAAATGATACATCGTTGGGTTAATTTTACATAAGTAGACCCTCGTAAAGAGAACGTCTGTAGAAGCAGAACGAGAGGTTCATCATAGGCAGCGAGCAGGTTGCGGTAATAAATGTCGGTGTAACTGGTCGGAGATTCGTATGGGTATTAATGTTTTTTTACAACGCCTTATAGGTAATGAGATTCTTTCTTTCAACCAATCAGAAGAAAGTAAACAAGAAATAGACAGTTACAAACAATTGAACCATATCAGTTCAATAAATAGGTTATATATTTCAAAAGTAATTTCGTTGAGCTTGGTTGTTGTTTTGGTTGTTGTTTGTTGCTATTTGTGATGTTGTTGTTTATGTTATTGATTGTTGTTGTAGAGGTAATGGTTCCTGTGTTTATTATTATCAACTTTCTCATTTATTTTTCACTAACCATTGATTTATTATCATTATTCTGATCTTAATTGAGAGGATCACACTTCAAAGATTTTAGACATAATTCAATTTAAAGCTATACCACTATAGTTAGTTTTACCATGAACTAAGTATAATAATAATTAACATTATGACAATACCTGAATCACACTCTTAAGTTGTTCCCGAATATGTTAATCTGGTTATCAATTTAACGAGAGCACCATATTTCTTATCACTATAAGTAAGTAACTAATCATTACTATGCAAAACGTAAATCCTTAGTCACTACTGTTTATCAAGCATGTCTCTAAAATATCTTATGATTCAATAGTCAAACTTTTTATCTTTTTAATGACTTATCTTCTTATATTTTCCTACTAATTTTCATTTAATTTAAAATCAAAATTGATCGAATCTGAAATGTTCGAGAATAGGTAATTTTAAGCTTGATTTATATGCTTTTAATAGCACATTTTCTACATAAAGGGATGCTATTGAATTATGTTAATTTTATTTAAATCAATAATTGATTACTCAGTGCAATGCGTATCATACTGATGTGATTTGACAGCAATGTATTAGACTTGGGAGCTGAGTTATATATATTTTTAATCTAGTGGTGCACTTACTGATGAAGTATTCATAATCTAATATTGCAATAATTAGTTACTATAGGCACATAACATTATTTCTAATCACAATAATCTTAACTCTAGGCTCATCGTTTTTCTAACAACATTGCTTCGTCAGTTTTTATACAGTAATTATCTTACAAAAAATCCTCATTCATTTTCTAATAAATAATTCATGTTTGATTATTTCCACTAACGAATAACTGTAAACATATACAAAGTTATTAATAACACATACCACTTAACGTTATTTTCTTTTATATATTTTAACCAACGAATATAATATGCTAACGTAACCCAACGTTTGTTCATAATATGTATAAATATATAACTACCTGAATTTAAAGTAATTATAATTTGTTAGTTTCTTTAAGGGCTAACTATCCTAGCATTACTGTCTTCAAATGTAAACCTTAACTCTAAGGCTGGGCGCACGTTTCTAATCTATCATTCATCGTGTCAGTTATGGGACATTTTGGTGTAATTCACAGTATGTCTTACAAAATCTCATTCTATCCTAGGATCAAATTCAGTGTTATTTTTTAAGATAGTTTATTTAGTTTTTATATTTATAGCATAATCGTTACGCGTACTTAACGAATAGAGAGCGTATTTATCTTAATCAGAGCAAGAGATTCCACGTATGTTTTGTGTGTTTTTTTGGTTGGGGTCAATTCCTTGTCTATTCGCGAGCATTGAAATTTATAATTTTTTTTGCCGAGGCCACACATAACAACGACAACAACAACTAATAATCAGTAATTTATTATATATATATATATTATATATATATATATACTATATACTATATATATAATATATATATATACTATATATTATATATATATTTATATATAATATATATATATATACCGATCCACCATTCACGGACAGGGCCCTTTTCCAAAAGGAGGGGGCTAAAAACAAAAATAATTTAAGAAGAAAAGAAAAATCAGTAAAGTTGTATTTATAGTAAATTTCCCGTCAGTTCCCTTGTCTCTCTATCGGGGATTGTCATTGCACTCGTGTGGCAGTGGTTGTTCGTTAGTCGTCGGGAGGAGGTTCGAGAGAGATGTAAGTGATTGGAGAGATTACTGCAGGAGGTTATTAATGATGAGGGCAATTAGTTCTAGGATGCAATACTATGTATTGGGTTGTGCTGGAAAGGAATGGATGCGATCCACATGAGTTTATAACCGGTTTGAGGGTATGGTCCAATTTCACACATATATGTCATTGGAGATGTAATGGCAACCTGCTGGTTGTTTATCGTTGGAAGGGCTGTACACAGTGGGTTGAGGACGAATGTGGTGAGTAGTTCAATTTGTCTCGTAGCACTCTGCCTGTTGTAATACCTTATAATTTAAAAGTAAAGAATTTGGTGTTTCACCAATATCATAACTCGCAGATGAATGAGCAGAAATACCTAATTTATTGAGAATCATGTTTATTAGTCTCTTGCCTTAGCCTCAACACTATCCAAAGGAGGGTGGGTAAACCGGATCCACCCCAAATGTAGATAACAATTTATTTCAATACAAGGGGCGAATACTATAGACTCTTTATATAAACTGGTAGTAACTGATGCAGTAAGAAAAATTTCAACTTTGCAATCTTTGAAACAAATTCTCATGCTTCATTGAGACCATTTTAGCATCCGATTTGATATGAGGTCTCCAAGACAATTCACTATTTATGTTCGTTTTGGTTTTTTTTCCGGAAGGATATATGTTTTAGTTGTGGTTGTTTATAGGGGGGTAATATTACATTTTAAGGCTCTGTCGGAGAGTGGATAGTGAGTGTTTTGGTGAGGTGTTGTTTTTAGAGAGGGTGATATGTAAGAAGTTGAGTTTTTAATAGAGTTGAAATTTCACAAGATGCTTGGTTAGCCACTGAGAAATTCGGGGGCAGTTTCATTAAAGAATTGAATTTTGAAAAATTACTGTATGAACTGAGTAGGCAAACTCTAAGATAACATTACAAGGGAGCAGCATTTGATAATGCGTAAGATGGAATCAGAGAGTTGTACTCAGCTAGCATAAGAGTGAACAAAGTATTTATAATGTCTCAGTCTAAGTAAGTACTCGTTAAAAGAAAAGTAGGATAAAGGTGGAGAATATATTAAAACAGAAACCTGAGGAACACCTACAAATTTAACTAAAGAATCGACAGACATTATACCATTCAACTAAAGTATGTTTTGATAATGGACACGATTCTGAAAGAAAACTTAAGTACAGATAAGCAATAGCGAAAGGAGTTGGAAGGGTTGTATGTGGGCTCAGTAAGGTAGAGGTTGTAGGCGGTTAGAGAGTTGTGATGCTGACTGGCGTGTCATGTAGGGGGCCCTGTCCATGAAGCCTTAGATTATGTTCAGAGGCGTAGCACACAGAGACGTGATCTCGCAGGTGTTTAGTCCCGATAGGGCAGAAGACAAGATCAAAGATATATATATATTATTATATATATATAATATATATTATTATTTGATTATAGTTTTTTGATGGAGTTAGTAGTTTTGTTTATGATTTGTGGTAATGGTTTATTGGTTTTTTTTGGATGTATTAGGATTACTAGCAGAGATGAGTTTTATTATTTTTTATTTTATTGTTATTATTTTTTATATATATTTCTATAAAAACTTTAATTATTTTTTAATATACGTGATAAATCGAATAACGCGAGTTCTAGCGAGTCACACTTTAGAAACGGTACGTTTCGAGCAACATGTTAATACCTTTACGCGGGCTTATCGGTAGTTGGTGTCACCAACTGATTACTAAAAGCAACACATTAACTCGTTCCGAGAGAATAACATTCATTTGCGGTGGACGTATTTACGTTCCCCATTGTAAGGGGTGAGTCCGCGAGGAAATGAATCACCCCGTAAGGGGTGTTAAGCGGGCTTTATTGGGCCTCAGCCCGAAGGGCTGAGCCTTACCCCCCTTCCTTCGGAGGGGTAACGCCCGCGCTTATCACCCCTTCGTGGGTGATCTTCCCTCGTCAGGTACTCAACACCTTTCAGGACGCGTACCCGTCATTGTAGTTTTCTTCTTCGACGTGTTTAATGTGATTGTATATTGATTATCTCTATTGGTTGATGAAAACTGTTTATTCGTAAGTTATGTTCTTAGTTAATATTATGTTTTTTATAATATTTTACTTATGACAAATTATGTTGGATAATAACACTGATTTATTGTTAGATGAAATTGAATGAGTTTTTTGTAAGATATTTACTAGTGTTATTACTTACGATTGATTTGTGTTAGAGAACGTGAGTCTTTAGGTTAAGTTTTTTGCTGAGTTATATTGTACTTAGTGTTTGCACTCTTTAGACTACATTTATATATTTCCCTTAGTTCAGGTTATGTTATGTTTATGCTTATTAATATTCATAAATAATCGTTGTTTACGTTTTTTAGCATGATATTCGATGGTTATAATGTTATAATAAATGTAACTTATTTTTTGTGTTTTTTTGGTTTAAATACGTTTATGTTATGTTTCATTACAGTTATATTTCGTTGTGGAACATAACACTGTGAATTTTTTTATTAGAGAAATGATGATGTTTTTTTTTAGTTAATGATATTTAACTTTTTTATTTTTGTGTTTAACAGTGTGAAGCTTTTTGGCCGATAACGTGAGCCTAGGTTATCTAGATTTTTTGTTGAATAATGTTATGGTTTTGGTATCCTTATGACCTTTTTGCTATGAATTAATTGTAATACATCATCGATGTTAGCAACACTGATTTTTATTATATTAACTTCAGCTTCCCAAGTCCTATACATTTGTTACTGTCCAAATTCACCTCTGTATTGATACGCAGTTGCTCATGATTTATACCAAATTTTGTTTTATAAATTATTTTTATTTTATAAGTTATTTTGGTAATCACTTTTTATGTAGATATAGTGTAATTATTTTATAAATCATTTTCTATTGTTGATTCTGTTTGAATTTTCTGAAAGGGGGGTGTAGTCTATCGTTTTTGAATATTTAAGTCATTATAAAACTAAAAATTTAATATTGACCAAGGATTAGAGACATGCTTGAAAAAAACGTTTGAATGTGTTTTAAAAGTATTAATTGCATGTAATGATTTAGTTTTTAACTTTACTTATTTTGGGTAAGTATATTTTTATGTGTTGATCTTTAGTTTTAATTTTGTATTACTATGATTTTATTTCGTAGGCTTAATGCTTGTTTCTAATAGTCTGGGAATGTTATTGTTTATACATTATTTTTTTCTTAGTTTCATGTTCACATCCCTATAATGTGGTGGAATTACGTCTTATACGCTTAGAGTATATTCGTTGATTGCGAGATAGGTGATAATTTTATTTCAATTTGTGGATTATAATCGGAGGAAGTGGTGTGTGTTAAGGATTATAACTTAGCGGATGGAATCGCTTTTTACCTTCTCAATCACCAAAACTACAATTAACAACAACAGTCCACTAGTCATTTCATACAACAATACAACAACAATCAGCTCGAACATAAACCTCGAGTATATTATACCTATATTTTTGAATCTGATATGGTTTTTCATACGTTTTATGTTCTATTATTCTTGTTTTTACTATTTTTTTACTTTCTTCTGATTGGTTGAATAGAAAGAATCTCATTACCTATAAGGGTTGTTTATTCACTATTTACGAATTTCGCCAGTAAGACATTTTCCGCTGTTTTTGATATGATGACTCTTTTTTTTCTTTTCTTTGGTTTTTCTTTCTTTTCTTTCTCCAAAGAATTTCGTTATTTTTTTTTTGGGGTTGTGGTTCGTTTTTTGGTTCCGTCTTTGTATTACGAGGGGCGTTTTGGTTTTTTATGGTATTAGTATACGCGTTTCGGTTATTTTTGGTGTCAATTTCTGAGTTTTTGTATATTCTATTTACATTTTTTTTCGTCTATATATATAACTGATATTGGAGAGCAATATATTTACTCTGTGGTTCCATTCATTGGAGGTGCAAGTATTATTTACTACTTTTATTAGTGCGTTCTAGTTTTTTTAGTTTGATAGTAATTATCTTTTCAATATTTTATTCACGATTATTAAGCCTGCTGTTTATTGTCTTGGTATATACGGCTGAGTTATATGTGTTCTGTATTTCTTTGTCGACATTCTGTCTTCTTGAATGAAAAATCAGAGTTCGTGTTACAGTCTTTGAGTCACTAGGTTTACTAATCATTCAGAATAGTATGTTTGCTTTTCACTGATATATCTGATAAATTGTTTTATATTAAGTATTTGTATTTGTAGAATTTTATTTAATTATTAACTTTCTAATGATTATTCTTTTACTATTTATATTTTCTATGTCTTTCATTGTAATAGGATGAATGACAGTTGGTTGGTTTAGCGGATCTTGTCAAATGTTGATGTAACATCTTTGGTTTGATCATGAAAAGGGGTATCGTTGAGGGATCTGGGAAAGTCTGCGAGGGTCGTAATATGTTTTTTGTGTTGCTCGGTAGGTATTTTGATTGTTTTGTTTTTTGGTTTTTGTGTTGTTTAATATCTCTGATTGGGATCTTTCTGGAATGGTGTCATTTGAGTGAGCTTATGGTGGGGGGGAGGGGGGGGGGTAGGGGGGGGGGGGAGGCGTGAGGGCGAGGGATAGTGTAGTAGCGAGGGTTTGTTTCTGTAATTTATCATATGGAGGTTTTCCGCCGATAATTTGCAGTATAGTGTCGGAGGGAAAATGCCGCTGACTTTTTTTTATATACTTTTAGTGCCAGTCTCAGGATAAGCGGGGTTTAACTGTCTGCTGGCTGGCTTGGTCGGATGCTGGAGGTGATATGTTCGGTGGAGACCGAGAGAATTATGCAGACAAAGTTGTTGTTTTTTGTTTTGTGCAGCATAGTTGTATAGTTATTTGCTGCTTACATTCTTTTGTTTCGGATGGTTGTTGAATGGGCGTTCTTTTTTGTGAGATAATATATGATCTTGTCTCGAGAATTATTTTTATAACAGAATCCTAATTTTTCTTCATTCCTAATTTCTTTAGGTG
Organism: Trachelipus rathkii; assembly: GCA_015478945.1. NCBI lineage: Eukaryota > Metazoa > Arthropoda > Malacostraca > Isopoda > Trachelipodidae > Trachelipus > Trachelipus rathkii. The sequence continues at coordinate 8,271 of JABUQX010125665.1, forward strand.
GTTTTAAATATATTTTTAAAAATCTTTATAAGTCTAACAGACAAATTGTATTCTCATTTAATACCTCATAACGAAAGGTAAAATAATATTTTTATTGTTTTTTATTATCATATCTTGAATACCTCCCATTTTTTTTTACTGTCTCCCTTTTTTTTTTTGGTATGGTTTTTTGGTTTATGTACGCTTTGGTTGTTTGTAGGGTATTGCTGTGTTTATATTTTTGAATGTTTTGTCAGTTTTTTGTTCGTTTTTTTTTGTTTGTGTTGTGTGTGTTGTGTTTTTTGACTACTGTTTTTTGTGGTTTTATTTTTTTTTTTTTTTTTTTCTGTTTTTTGTTTGTTTTGTCACGTTTGGTTTTTGTGTTTTTGTTTGTTTCTGGTGTTTTGTGTTTTGTTTGTTTGGTTGTTTCTTAATCTTGATTTGGTTTTTTACATGCTACATCTGAATCATTATAGAGTTATTTATGTTTTTTTTTTTTAATGATTCATTTTTTATTCTGAAGATCTTACATATCTTTACAGAGAAGACGAACTTTATTTTGAACGTGTTTTACCCATTAGGTTAGTTACTTTTCTAGTGTTAAGTGTGGAATCTTTTGTTTATTGGTTTTATTTGCTTGAGTGGGTGAGTGCTTTGTTTGCTTTAGATGTGGTTTATGTGTTGCGTTGGGTTTTGCTGCGTTCTGTATCAATATATTTGGTTTCTTGGGATGTTTGGTTCGGTTGTTTGGGGTATCAAGTAGTCGCGTTAGTCTTTTGTATTGTGGTGTAGCTTTGGTTTTTTTTAATATAATTTGTGTTGCATATATTAGCTTTTGTTGTCGCGTTGTTCTATAATAGTTGCGTAAATAAAGTAAGTTTTCCTATTTGTTTTGTTTTGTGGGTTTTTCTTGTGATGATTTGTTATCTGGCACCCTTAGCTACTTTTTTATTGTTTTTTTTTTTGTTTGTTGTATTTTTTTTTGTGTTTCGTGAGAGGGTGGTGTTTTTTTTGGTTTTTTTTTTTTGGTGTATGGGTTTTTGTTTTTTTGGGTTTTGGCTTGATTTTTGTTTTTTCTTGGTTTGGTTTGAATTTTTGTTTTTTTTGTTTTGGTTTGAATTTTTGTGTTGTTGTTTTGTTTGTTGTTTTGTTTTTTTGTTTGGTGGTTTTTTTGTTTTTGGTTGTTTTGTTGGTTATTTTTTTTTTATGCCTTGTTGGGGTGTTTTTGTTTTTTTTTTTTTTGTTGGGGTGGGTTTTTGTTTTTGCATCCTGGGCTTAAGTCTTTTAAGAGTGTTTGGAGTTTGTTTTTTACTTATTTTTTCTTTTTTTGTTTGTTGTTTTGGTTTTTGCTTTTTTGTTTCTTGTTTTTAGAGTTTTTTTTTTTTTGGGTTTTTTGGGTTTTTGGTTGGGGTTTTGTTGTTTGGTGGTGGTGGATTTGTTTTGTTTGGGTGTTTTTTTGGTGTGTTTTGTGTTGTTTATTTTTTTGTATTGTTTCGTTATAGAAGTTTGAAATTTATTTTTATCTTTTTTTTATTGCTTATTTGGTTGTTTAGAAGATCGGGGTATTTTTGGTTTGGTCTCTGTGGGGGATTGGGGCGGGAATATGCGTTGAATTTACGAGTTATTTGTTGTGATTGTTTGTTGGGTTGTTGCTGGGTGGGTGGGTGGATTGTTTGTTATATGGGTGGCTGGTTATATCGTTTTCTTGGTGTTTATGTGTTATGGCTTGTATGTTTTAGTTTATCGGGTTTGATTGTAGGCTATGTTCTCTATATTTATGAGCTGGTTTTATTTTATATAGTGTGGTTTCGTTTTATTTTATTGGCTTTTTTGAGTGTTGGGTTATTATTGGGCTGAGGGTTTTTCGTGGTGTTTGGTTTTTTATATATATATAGTATTATATATATATTATAGTATATATAATATTAATATTTATATGTTATATATATACCTAGTATATGTTTTAGTTATTTATTTCTTCTGTTTTTTTTTTTTCCGTTGTGTTTTTTTTTTTTGGGTTTACCTTTATTTGGTATTTTTTTTATTTGGGTTTGGTTTTATTTTTTTTATTTACTGGAGTTATTTTGTATTTTTGTGTGATGTTGGATTGTTATGCGTTATGAGGGGTGGGGTGGTTTTGCGTTTTGGGGTGTGTTGTGCTGGTTGTTTTTTTTTTTTGTTTTTTGTGGGGGGTTGTTTTTGTGTGTGTTGTTTTTTGTTAGTTTTGTATTTTTTCTTTTGATTTCTTTTTTGATTTGGTTTTTTTTTGTCGTAGGTTTTGATACAAGAATGTATATTGGGTTATTTTTTGTTTTGGTTTTTTTTTGTTGGTCGGGTTTGTGGTGGTGGGCTTGTAATCCAGTGGTATGTTCTCTGTTGTTGTTCTTGGGTTTATCCGTATGTTACTTTGTCTGTTTTTTTTGTTGGGTGTTGTTTTTTTTGGTTGTTTTTTTTTGTTGTGGTGTTTGTGGTTTTGTTTTTATTACTTTTTGTTTTTAATGTTTTTATTTTTTTTGTGTGCTTGTTTATTTTTATTTTTACTTTGTATATTTTTTTTGTTGTCTCGTTTTTTTGTTTTTTGTGTTGGTGTTTTAGGGATTGGGTTTAATTAATGTTTTTTTCCTTCTATTTTTTGCTTTTTTTTTTTTGGCGGTTCTTTTTTGTGGTTGGCTTTTTCTTGTGGTTGTGGGGGTGCTGGGGTTCTGTTTGCGCGTTTTTTTTTTTTAGTTTGGAAAAGTTGGGTTGTGTTGTAGATAGGAGTCATACATGCTCATCTTCTGTGAGGGTTGGAATCCCATTTTGGGGATGTTTATCCGAAGATTGATTCTTGACATCATATATTTTGAACCCGGAGTATTGCGGTGTTTATAACAAACCTCAATAATTAATGGATTATTATATACATCATAGAAACCATATCATTTAATAATATGGGTGGTGGTATGTCGCTTAGGACTTCGTTGCTAAATAGTAGATAATAAACAGGAAAATGGATAATATAAAATGACATATTTTTGATTTAAATAATAGATATAAATAATTAGACAGTGATTATCTTCTTTCTTTAACAACATATATATGTATATGCCTATTGATAATGAAACTAATGTGATATTTTTATTAAATGATAAATTGTAGATAGAAAATATAAATAAATAAAAAATCGCAAATCCAATCAAAAATCGATTTTGATTCACCTTGTCTAACCATATAAGTTAAATAACTAAATTATTAATTACATTTATCATTAATAAATACATAGTGTAACCAATTTAAGTTTTAACCCCTCAAGCGAGAAAATGGGATATTACTTCTTCGGTGAGGATACGGTGCATTTGAGTCCAATATAAACCACTTGTTTCATATTGAAATTTCCAAAAGAATTTAAAAGTAAGAAGATTTTGTAGATAAAGCAAGGAACATAATATTTAATCCTACGTGTAGACTATATTAAATAATAATCGTAAAATATATATATGTACAGATAATACTAGTCTATTTTAAATCTACAGTATAACTATATAATAAACATATTAATATAAGAGTAGCAGTATATAAGCGCGTTTATATCTATACTATATAACTAGATCGTCAAATATCCAATTAATAAAGTAAAACAAAAATTATTATCAAATTATATAAATAGTTTTAAAAGTACTAATTATAATATTATTATATATACTACTATATTATAATAATTATATATTATATAGCTATTCTATACATATATATACTATATATATATATATTATATATATATTACGCGCGTGCGTATCCTGTTTATGGGATATTTTGTCCTATATGAATATAGCAGTAGTATATTAATCTAATCTTATTATAATATAATAATATAACATACTTATATCTACATCCATAACTAATGAATAAAGTACCTATACATACATACATACATACTCATACAC
>JABUQX010125666.1:0-2500 GCA_015478945.1 Trachelipus rathkii
TATATATATATATATATATATATATATATATATATATATATATATATATATATATATATATATATATATATATATATATATATATATATATTACAATTTACAACCGCTCCCAGGAAGGGTCAAGACCCTGTCAGCGGGGCCAGTACTCTTCTGAATCTTCCTCTATCTTCCAAAACTCCATCTTCCCTCAGCTCCTGCATCGACGGCAATCCATGTCTTCTCAATGAGTCCTCCACCGAGCTTTCCCATCTCTTCCTAGGTCTTCCTCTTGGTCTCGTTTCCTCCGGTCTCCACTCCCATCTCTTTTTGGCTACTCTCCCCTCTTGCATCCTCTCCAGGTGTCCCCACCACCTCAATCTAGCTGCATCCATCTTATTCAATATAGCCTTCACTCCAACCTCCTCCCTTATTCTTTCGTTTCTCTGTCTGTCTCTTCTAGTCTTTCCCATTATCGCTTTCAAAACGTACATCTCCGCCGACTGTATTCTACTATTCTCTCTTGTTGTCGTACTTCATGTCTCTGCTCCATATAGTAAAATCGGTGTTAACACACCTTCAAAGATCAACCTTTTCACCTTCACACTCATTTGTCTATCTTCCAGTATGGGATGCACTGCTCTTACTGCTCCCCCATATTGAGCTATCCTACTTGTTATCTCTTCTACATTTCTCCTTCTCTTCCAAATACTCCACCCAAATATTTACATTTCTCCACCATCTTTATCTCAGTCCCCTCCACCTCTATTCTCAACTCTCTCCCTCCTTCTTCTCTACTGACCACCATGATCTCCGTCTTTTCTGTGTTTATAGTCAAGCCGGCCTCTCTCAGCCTGTTGGCAAAACATATCACTACCTCTCTCAACCTGTCTCCCTCTTTCCAGCACGTCAAGTCATCCGCATAAGCCAAAATATCACCGTCCAAATCTCCGATTTCTTCTCCCACTTTCTTTATCACTACATCCAGATACGATACAAACAAAATTGGTGACAACACGCTTCCTTGTTTAACCCCTGTTCTCACCTCGAACCATTCTTTATTCTTCATATTCTGTTCTTGCATTACATTTACTATTCCTATACAAACTCTCCAGGGCTCCTCAACTTTTTACCCACTGCATATTCTCTCCAGCACCTCCAAAGTCTCTCTCTAGGCACTGAATCGAAAGCTTTCTTCAGATCTATGAAAGCTATATATGCTCGTTTGTTGAATTCCCATACCTTTTCCAACGTAATTCTCAGAGCGAACAAGAGATCCGTCGTGCTTCTGTTCTTTCTATATCCGTGCTGCTCTTCCCCCAGTCTGGGCTCTACTACTATTCTCAACCTTTTCTCTAAAATTCTCTCATATGTTTTTGCCAGATGGTTCAACAAGGAAATTCCTCTGTAGTTTTTACAGTCTCCTGTATCTCCTTTTCCCTTATATATTGGCACTATAATTGACTTTCCCCATCCTTCTGGTACTTCACTCTCGTTCCAACACCCATTAAACAGTTTCAAAATTTCTTCTTTCATTTTCTCTCCTCCCTCTTTTATCAATTCTATGGGTATCCCATCTTCACCCGGTGCCTTACCGTTCTTCATCGCTTTCAGAGCCACCTCTAATTCTTCCATAGTTATCTCCTCCTCCTCCTCATCTTCCTCTCCCTCTACCATCTCTTCTTCCTCCTCCTCCCCCTGTTCATTCACATTTAGCAGTTCACTGAAGTACTCCGTCCATCTCCTGTTTGTGTCTATTGATTTCACCAAAACCTCTCCCTGCTTATACTTGATGTTGCACACTTTCCTCTTTGATTCTCTATATGTTTTTGCCAGTCTAAAAATCTTCTTCCTTTCTGCCCTCCCATCTTCCATCATTTCTTCCGCCTCTCTCTTTGCAGCCTCTTCTTTTACTCTTCTTTTCACTCTCTCTCTGCATCATTTCTTGCCTCCACATACTGAGCCCTTGTTTGTACGGTTCTATTTTTCAGCCACCTTCTCATCAATACCGTTTTCCTCTTTATTGCCTCCTTCACTTCTTCAGTCCACCACTTTGTGTGTCTTTTCTTCGTTCCTCCTACCCATCTTTTGCCTAGAGTCTCCTCTGCTACCCTTCTTATCGTTTCTTGTATCTCCTCCATCTTTCCTACTCCTTCTAATTGTTCTAAGTCTTCATTTATTTTTCTAATATATTCCCTTTTCTTGTCACATTCCTTCAGTGATTCCACTTTAATCACATTTCTCTTTTCTTTATTCTGCAGCTTTTCTGCCTTCACCACCAGGTCCGTCATCAACAATCTATGATCTGAATCCATTGTTACTCCAGGTATTACTTTAACATTCCTTATTATCCTACTATCAGACGATATTATATAGTCTATAATAGATCTCTGATCGAATTCTCCTGTGATATTATTCCATCTATACCTTGCGAACCTATGTGAGTCCCTTCGTTGAAAAAAACCATTCATGATCTTCAATCCCTTCCTCAGACAGAAATCTATCAGCATCTCTCCTTCAATAT
>JABUQX010125666.1:5000-10000 GCA_015478945.1 Trachelipus rathkii
TTTTATCTTTAACATCTTCATAAGTGAAGTTTAGTACGGACAGTTGTCTAAGTCTTTCTATGAAATTTTTTAAATGATTTGAATTTTCAAATATGACAAAAGTGTCATCGACGTATCTTAAATATGTCTTCAGATTAAATGTGTTATTTTCATTCATAATTAGGTTTTCAATATGAGACATGTAGAAATCGGCGAACGTTGGACCCAATGGAGATCCCATCGAAACACCGTCTTTTTGTATAAAGGTTTCATTATTAAAATTAAAAGGGGTTTCTGTAGTACAGATAGTTAAGAGCTTTTTTAAAATAGTTTTTTCAATATTAGGTGGTGGTTTATCTCTGTTTTCATAAACTTCTTTAAGTATAATATCTATTGTTTCTTTAACTGGAACGTTAGTGAACAGACTTTCAACATCTAGAGACACTATATAATCAGAATGGAGGAATTCTGTTTCGTTAATGTGCAAGAGAAATTCATCGGTAGATTTTACTATAAATTTTTCATTTAAATATGGACGCACAATATTGTTAATATACTGTGCAATGTCATGAGTGACAGTACCAGTCATACTTATTATAGGACGTAGGGGAGGATTTTCTATGTTCTTGTGGATCTTAGGCAAGCCGTATAAATGTCCATCATTGTAGGCACCAATTCGCTTGATTTTATACTTAATATTTTCATCTGTAATTTTACTAGCTAATATGTTGAGAGATTTTTTAACTTCTTCTGTTTTTTTCTTGGAACATTTAACAAATTTCGATTTATCGGAGATAAGGTTTTTAAGTTTCTCGTGGTAATCATCTCTACTTAGAATTACGACACCACCTCCTTTATCAGGTCTTTGAATAACTATTGAGTCATTTCTACGTAAATTATTAATTGTTGCTAAATCGTTCTTGTTATGAGATATATGTCTTTCTGTATATGATCCAAACAGTTTAAGTTTAGTTTTTAAAAGATCCTCATTCAAAATTGTGATATTATTCTTATTAGATTGATCTTTAATATTGTTGAAAAGTTTTTCTATTTCTATTTGCTTAGTAATCAAGTTAGATTTTGAGTTTAAGCCAAAGTTCAAACCTTTTTCAAGTAATTCTTTTTCACTCTCATTTAAAATATAGTTTGAAAGATTCAGAATTTTTGAGTTATTCAAAGACCTGATAAAGGAGGTGGTGTCGTAATTCTAAGTAGAGATGATTACCACGAGAAACTTAAAAACCTTATCTCCGATAAATCGAAATTTGTTAAATGTTCCAAGAAAAAAACAGAAGAAGTTAAAAAATCTCTCAACATATTAGCCAGTAAAATTACAGATGAAAATATTAAGTATAAAATCAAACGAATTGGTGCCTACAATGATGGACATTTATACGGCTTGCCTAAGATCCACAAGAACATAGAAAATCCTCCCCTACGTCCTATAATAAGTATGACTGGTACTGTCACTCATGACATTGCACAGTATATTAACAATATTGTGCGTCCATATTTAAATGAAAAATTTATAGTAAAATCTACCGATGAATTTCTCTTGCACATTAACGAAACAGAATTCCTCCATTCTGATTATATAGTGTCTCTAGATGTTGAAAGTCTGTTCACTAACGTTCCAGTTAAAGAAACAATAGATATTATACTTAAAGAAGTTTATGAAAACAGAGATAAACCACCACCTAATATTGAAAAAACTATTTTAAAAAAGCTCTTAACTATCTGTACTACAGAAACCCCTTTTAATTTTAATAATGAAACCTTTATACAAAAAGACGGTGTTTCGATGGGATCTCCATTGGGTCCAACGTTCGCCGATTTCTACATGTCTCATATTGAAAACCTAATTATGAATGAAAATAACACATTTAATCTGAAGACATATTTAAGATACGTCGATGACACTTTTGTCATATTTGAAAATTCAAATCATTTAAAAAATTTCATAGAAAGACTTAGACAACTGTCCGTACTAAACTTCACTTATGAAGATGTTAAAGATAAAAAACTGGCATTCCTAGATATCTTACTTTGTTTTAAAAATGGTAAAGTTGAAAGAGAAGTAAATGTTAAAAGTACAGATAAAGGTTTATACACAAATTATGATTCTAATATACCAGAAAGATATAAACTATCTATTATTAAAACCCTAATTCACAGAGCTTATAAAATAACTTCAACGTGGGAACTCTTTAACAAAGAGGTAATAAGAATAACAAAAAACTTAATTAATAATGGTTACCCTCAAATTAAAATAGAAAAGGTTATTAAAAGAACTATAAACAACATTTTAACTTCAAATAAAAATTCACTTAACATGGAAAGCAAGATAACTTTTTATTTTAAATCATTAAATTTGACAAATTTTTCTAGAGAAGAACGAAAATTAAACATAATTGTAAAGGAACATGTTAAGTCAGAGAAAAGAGTAAATGTTAGAAGTTACTATACACCGAGACGAGTGTCCTCATATTTTAGTACCCGTGGTCATTGTTCGGAGGATTACAGAAGTTATGTTGTGTATCAATTTAATTGCAAAGAAGTAGGATGTAATTCCTCTTATGTGGGATACACAACTAACACCTTAAGAACCCGAATTATGCAACACAGGTATAAACCAAGTAAAATATGGAAGCATTACACGACGGATCACAAATCCCCTCCTACAGCTGAAATTGCTAATTGTTTTAAAATTTTATTTCAAGTTGGTAATTTTAACTATCTGCGCATAGCAGAATCTCTTTTTATTAAAAAACTTAAGCCGGACATCAATGTGAAATTTAATGAAATGAATGAATGCTTGAATGTTTTTTGAATATTTGAGTGTTTTGCAGGTACACCTAGTATCCATGATAATAGTTGTATTTGCAAAGCAATGTAAGTTTTTTTTTTTTTGATTTTTTGATTTTTCATCAAAATTATTTTTTAAACTTCACAATTTATGTAAAATAATTTTTTTTTTTTTTTATATTTATAAATTTATTTTTGTAAGCTGCATTATTATAAATAATAGTTAGTTAACCGTGATCATGCCTGAAGTATGCAGGCGAAATATTGGTATAATATTAAAAGTTTTAACTTCTTTTATTCTCGAATAGTCCTGAATAAAATTTCTTCTGAAAATAAAGAACTATTTAGAAGAATTGAAAGAACTTGTAAAAAGTACGTTAAAATAGACGCTGATATAAATTTTCTTAAAATAATAATAATAGTAATAATAATAATATATATATATATATATATATATATATATATATATATATATATATATATATAGTTTATATAAATATAGCATATATATATATATATATATATATATATATATATATATATATATATATATATATATATATATATATATATATATATATATATATATTTCCGGGCCGGCTTAAAACCCTTAGATGCTTTAAGCACTTATAAGATTTTGGTGCCGAATATATATTTGTAATTCAAAATATAAACAATAATAAACCATAAAATAAAATGTTATTTTTCGAAATTAAACAAAATTTTCTGAAAGATGGAAAATAATGTTTATTTTTGTATACCTTCACTTTATTTATAGCTGAAAAGTTTTCTCCTATATTTTTAATTTCAAAGCCTTTGGATCAGATCCCCTCAAATCTAATCTTATAACACATCTACTTCTAAATTTCTTAAGATGGTGCCCCTCTCCTGTAAGGTTATAATCCAGATCCTGATATACCAACTGATCATAAGCTGGTATGGTAATATAATATTATGTTAAAAATATGACGAAACATATATTTAGACTTAAAAATATATCTAATATTATCCGCAACATTTACAAAGTCTTGCATGACTCACAAACTTACATTTTTATCTCTGAGAACATGGTCTGATATGATGAACTGCTGGCTGATAGAATTTGAGAAGGAAATATTTTAGGCAAGCATCAATTAGCTTTTGACAACACTGAAAATACATTTCAATTTCAGTGGATGATAAAGTGGCATTATGTGGAACATCACTTGGAAAAGAAAACCTCTCTCCTATTTCTTTGTATATTCCTCTTGTCATCTCAGTTTCAGGTTTGTTTGTACTGTGTAAAGGGTGGTGACACGAAATTTATCACCGCATTCAGATATACTTCTGGTGCATCTCCGTCACTGCTTGATACGCTTAAGAGTTTGAGCTGCCCTGCAAACATCTGGTAGTATTTCCTTTGCAGCTGCTTCATATCTTTCAAATTCATCTCGTGAAGTGCACAGTTGCTCAGCTAATGATCCATACAGATCTGCACATGGCTTTAAGTTCACACCCTCATTTTGTAGAACTTGGCTTACTCTATGTGAAAATTTTGCAAAATCTCATCCCAAAAATTTAACATAAAAACGAATTCCAGCTCTTACATCTGATTTTAATATTATTTGCTACTCTTCTAGTGTCACCAGGGTTGCCAGCTGATGTTGGTAACAAAATGCTAGAACCCCTACAAATAAAGCTAAATTCCTTTTCATTACATGTTATAAATTTCACTTTTTATGGCTAAATCCCATTTAAAAAAAGCTAAATCCTTATTCAAACCATGATATAATTTTCAAACAAAAAAAAGAGCTAAACAGATGCAGAAAAAACTAATTAATTCAAATTTCTGTGGTGCCCCTTCCCTTGATGACCTAAGCACGTGCTTATTTTGATTAATGGTTAGTCCAGCCCTGATATATATATATATATATATATATATATATATATATATTATTTTGTATATATATATATATATATATATATATATATATATATATATATATATATATATATATATATATATATATATATATACAGTATATATACAGTATATATTTTTATATATATATATATATATATATATATATATATATATATCTATATATATATATATATATATATATATATATATATATATATATATATATATATATATCACAGTTTATTATTTTGGAACTTAATACTTTTCCCCCGAGGCCAATAAGTTAATTAATATTCAAAAACAATTACAATTA
>JABUQX010125666.1:20000-30000 GCA_015478945.1 Trachelipus rathkii
GGAAGTGGGGACAACAGAAGAATTAGATCAAAAATACTTGACTCTTAACCTACGATCAGAAATTCAGAGATTTGGACTGGGAAAGAAAAGTTTTTCTGGAAGGACGAAAGTAGAAAGTATATGACTGACGAACTCAGAAAACAAGTGACCAGTAAGTATAATAGTGACAACGTAAGAAAAGTAATGTAACAGTTTGGCTGTTGGAAAGAGGTTGGAGAGTTTCAGTCAGAGTTTAAGAATCGATGAAAAGAAAGGCCTTAGACTCAACCCTTTCAGGAAAAACCGCATGACTAGAGTCCATAAATATTGGAAGGATGAACCACACCTTTATAATCGTACAGAGTAAAAGCACCTGAGACGATATGAAGAACATTAGAATCTTACCTCTTAAATTCTTGTTCAGTGTGAGAAACAATGTGTCAGATCCTCCAGGAAAAAACCATGGAAAAATAAACTATGGGTGCATTCAAGTCACAGAAAGCTTTGAGTTTTTTATTTCTGAAGGTATTATACGTAGATGTGTAGAAGATTGACTCGAACAGATAAAAGAGCAACTGACTTTTTAAGACATTGAAAGCAATTATATAAAGTTATATAAAGGTCTTATTCGCCCTTGTATGGAATACTGTTCCCACATTTGGGGTGGATCCGGTTCCACCCTCCTTATGGATAGAGTTGAAGCTAAGGCTAAGAGGCTTATAAACTGTCCCAATCTTTCTGACTCCTTTGACCCTCTTTCTCTACGTCATGACGTTGGTGCCCTATCTCTTTTCTAAAGGTACTACAACGGCAGGTGCTCGAGAGAATTGACCTCTCGCATTCCTCTACCACTGCGTCGCCCTCGTAACACAAGAGGTGCCTTGTTTTCTCATGAAAATTGTGTGAATATTGGAGACTCAAGGATCACTCGTTGTGGTACCTCCTTCTTTCCAGCCACATCTGTTTTGTGGAACTCCTTGCCTTCTTCTATTTTCCCTGCAATATTCAATCTTCCTCTATTTAAGTCCCGCGTCTGCGCCCACCTGAGGGAATTGCGTACAGGCAAGGGACAGTGTGGGTTTACTTTCCATTTATTTTATTTATTTTTTTTTTTTTGTATTTTTTTTTAAATTTATTTATTTATGTTCTTGCCCCCTCCTTTTTAAAAGGGCCCTGCCCATGAGTGGTGGTATCATGTAAAAAAAAAAAAAAAAAATTATAAATTAATAGTCTCAATTAGATATACCCAAAAAAATCGGAATTTGGTTGCTTAATGACTACCCTCCAAGCATTGATAATCTAGCGCCACAGCAAAAGCTCCATCAAGATGTCGAAAAGATCAGAACTTACTATAAGAAAATTATACTGACCATTCGAAAAAAAATTAGAAACTTAAGATTCCATATTCAGTAGACTCAAAAACTTTGAAGAGAACGGAAATTTGATCAATATGATATAAACAGCAGTTGGAAGTTTATGAGGGGTCTCTTTTTTACAACCCAGATTGAGTGAGTGAGCTCTTTTAGCAGGAATTAAGGGCAGAATATTTAGATATTAATATTTGATATTTGATACTGATATTTAGATTTAGGGAGATATGTCACCTGACACATTAATGGATACAAGTCGTGCTAGCATAATGTTCGCCATACTTTTGCATGAGGAACATTATTATATATACAAAATCTTGGCGTGCTCATATTAGGGCTTCATTTTACCAATTCAAAAATGTTTTCTATTTGGTTCATAATCTATTGAATTGTACTTTCAGATGAAATGTGATTTCTGAAAACAAGTATCAGCTTGCGTTTGGAGAATTCTCAACAAGCAGTAGCGCTTCCATTTTAAAAATGAAAAAAAAAACATATTATCATTTTTAACATGTGTAAAATGAGAGCGTTATTTTTAACTACATTTACACCATAGTGTGTCAAATAATAACTAACTTACGGCAGCTTGGTCATACTGCTCAAAATTTTAAGCTCAGTTTTAAAGATTATTGATTGTAAATATAAAATTGCTTAGCATCAGGAACTAAACATTGAAAGAGTAATTTTAGAATGTTTTCTACTAGAGAGCAGAGATGTCTCACATTAGATGGTCGTGGTTGTCGGAGCAGTGTGCCTGAACCCACGACCATATATATGCTCTTTATCACTACACCTTTAACACTAAGGTCAAGCAATTTTTTCCATACAAAATTTAGAGCGTGGGAGTGGGGTGTGGGGGGGGACCATTCCAAGATCACTGGAACCGTAAACCCCAATATATGACGGTACGTTTCGTTACATTACGTTCTAATATGTTGTGCTTCTACTTTAGATATGTTATATAATACTCTCAAAAATTTAATTTTAATTATCCTTGAATTTCCCAAGTTCGGCGCTCAGGAGCCTGAAGCAGTAATACAGGTTTAAAATATTAATTTAGAAAGATTATTCTATTGTGTATTATAATGAACTGACACCTTAAGACAGTTGTTCTCGACAGATTAACTGTGAATATTCTAAAGTATTAATTGTAGAATGTCATTGCAATGTGTCTATCTTACATTTTAAATTGAAATTAAATGGGAAAAGCAAACATACTTTTCTTAGTCTAAAAAAGGAAAAAAACTTCTCAGGGCCAACAATTTTAACATCTTTCAAAAAATTGTCATTTGAACAAGGAATTTGAATTTCATTTATTGTTCATTAATTACCAAGTTTATTTTTCATTGTGCTGAATTTCCTAGCGAAAAAAAAAAAAAACTTTACAGAGGATTATGTTGATAAAGTATGCAATCTTTTGAGGATAACACACACCTACGAAAAACTCTCACATGCACAGGCACACACACGCATTATATATATATATATATATATATATATATATAATATATATGTATATATATATAGAGATATATATATACATATAATATAATATATATATAATATATATTTATATTGTATATATTATATATATATATATATATATATAATATATATTATATATATATATATATATATATATATATATAATATATATTATATATATATATATATATAATATATATATATATATATATATTATATATATATTATATTATATATATAATATATAATAATGTATATAATATATTATATATACTAGTTATATATATATATATATAATATATTATATTACTATATAAATATATAGTATATATATATATATAATATATATTATATATATATATATATATATATATATATATATAAACTTAGAGTTATAAAGGTGGATAAATGTTGTGAAGAAGAGCTTTAATAACGAGAGCAATCAGACGAAGCTTTTAGAATCGCTTTTATTGCAAGGCAATATTTTTAATAGCGAGTCATAAAAGCAATAACGCCGTGTTAATATTCAAACGAGTTCAGCCACAAAGAAATAAACAATCCAGAATACCTTGTATTAACACAAAGGCTGGAGGGGGAAGGGGGCTGGTGCGAGGTAAAACGAGTTCTTTTCACAAGGGAAGATGTTGTAGGGAAGATTTTCAGTTTCTAAAGAATATAAGCATTTAGATGTCTTTATTTGTATTTTTGGAATTTTGCAGTCAAAATTTTGGACTTCTATTTTGGACGGAGTTCAAAATTAATACAACAAAATGAAGCTCTATTTTAAGGATTCACAATAGAGTATTATCTTTTATCTCTAATATCATTAATTATATATATATATTATATTATATATATATATATATTATATATATATATATATAAATTATAATATATATATATATATATATATTTATATATATATATGGAAATATAGAATTTTATTCTTTTATCTCTAATATATATATATATATATATATATATATATATATATATAAATCATATATATATAATTAATTATATAATTATATAATATATATACTATATATATATATAATATTATATATTATTAATCTTTTTTTTGAGTGGAATGTACAAACCACAAACGGCACACACAGAGCGAGCCAAGATAGGCTTGAATTCTAACTCCATGGGTGGGGTCCTAAGTCTAACATAATTTTTAATTCATGTTTAAGAGTAAAGAAATTATTTTGAATATATCAAAACAGAGTTGTAGGAAAAATTGCAGTAGTTGCTATTGAAGTAGGACGACTTCAGACATGACATACATCTGGGAAAATTAAGCGAAAGGCGGTGGAGTCTAGTTGAAGACAATCAATGAAGATATTGGTGAACAGATTGAGGAGTGTGGCGACGGCAAAAATTTGTAGGGCGGGTTGAAGGATCGACATATATGTGGCTGGATGATAATTGGCTGGCAATGTGGAAGGCATGCGAGATCACCTCGATCCAAGCGATTCGTCGGCTGAGAGTGAAGACCATCTCCAATACCTGGTTTCTATTTATAGTTTTCGAACCTAACAGAATCATTCTCCAGCAATCCTGCCGCGAATAATAATAATACATAATACATAATATAATAATAATAATAAAATTAATAATAATAATAATAATATAATAATCAAATAATAATAATATAATCAATATATATATAATAAAATAAGAATAATAATAATGAATAATAAAATAATAATAATAAATAATAAATATATAAATAATAAATAATAATAATAATAAAATAATAATAATAAGTTAATTGAAAGGCGAATCTTGTTGGACATGGCCTCAGGGAGGCATCAAAGAACAGGCTACGAAAGAGGAGGAGGCCACTCTGATCTCCCTGTCCAGCGGGTTTTCATTGCAGCCACCCTCAACATGAGAACGGGTTCACCAGAGTAATAATCGTTTCTTGCGGAGGTGGAAGCAGCCGTAGAAATTGTTTGTATCGCGGATTCCATTGTGTTTTTAGAATGGGGCTTTGGAGCGCCTTGAAGTCACTCGAGCGATGTCCGAATCAGTAACATAGGGTGGTCAGTGTAAATGGATAAAAATTCGAGGAGAGGATATCATTTAGCTATTAATTCTGCAGATAAAAAAATTGAGGGATGAGAGTGGAGAAGTATTGGAGATGTTTGCAAAGTCAGAAAGACGGCAAGGGTGTCCACTGTCATACACCATTTTTAGAGCGTCCAGTGAACATTGGAATATACATCCACCGTGAATGCAAAGTGTAGACAGACAATGATGCTTTTAACAAAGGCCTCGCTGGGGGCTGGATTTGGGAAAGAGAAGACGAACGGGCCAAGGGCAAACATGGAGGGAGCTACGGTAAGCCAAAGATGTTTTATTCTTCGTCATAAGAGAATGACAGCACCTTTTGAGGAATCATAGAGGTAAGTTTAAGAGATGCTGCAAACTGTGCTGCAAATGTCCAGTAAGGGATTTTTTTGAGGTACGCTCCCGAGTATTCGTGTGTCATGCAGACTGTCATGTGGGGTTTGAAAGCGAAATAGCTTGTGCTCACATGATATATTCTCTTCGCAGGGAGAACGCATTTACATCGACCCTTGGAGGCCTTACCAGGGGGGGGGGAGGATCGGAAGGCCCTCCCGCGGAGAAACGGAATCGTCTTCCCGTTTTGGAAAGGTCTAACAGGTGTAGTAGAGTTGGGAGGCTTGACACAATATCGCAGCCATAGCCCAACTTCGATCGGATTAGGGCGATTGTAAGGCTTGTAAGGGCTTGCCATAGCGCTCAGGTTTTTTAAGGCTGACGCGAGACGAAATAGGTCAGCAAACAATGATGTCGGTTTTAGTGTTAATAGCGGTGCGTATTGTCACGTGGTCAATTGAAAATGAGAGCATAGAAATTTAGACTTGCAAAGTAATAGGAGATGAACTGAATCATACAGCAGTTAGGTTGGCTGGAGGAAGAGTGATCAGGTACTTTGCGCACTCCCTTCTTCCGAAATAGTACTGTTAAGTTTTTTGGCGGGTGAGAAGTGGAAGATATAGGAGTTACTCCATTGTGAAATATTTTCAATGGCTAGTTGGAGTTGTTGTTCAAGAAATCATAACCTGGCAACGGCAATGTATAAAGCCAGGTTATCAAAATATAGGTAAAACTTTGTCGTAACTAAGATGGTAGTAACAACTAACAATGTCACTGAATTCGAGCAAATAATTATACACTTAAAACACTGACCTGCGGAACACCTTCATCCAGAGTAAAGTGGCGTGAAAGAGGAGACGAGTACCAAACCTGGATGGACCTTTCTGAGAAAAAGGCACTGGATAAACAGAGGAAGATGTCCCCGAAAACCGAGCGTGTGGAGTTTAAGGAGGACCCCAATTCTCCATGTTGTATCATATTTTTTTTAAGGTTAATAAATACACCAAGAACCATCCCTTAAGTCGAGAATGCCTCTCGGTTGTCATTGTCCATGGGTCTACGACGAACAATGTTTTAAAAAAGTTA
Organism: Trachelipus rathkii; assembly: GCA_015478945.1. Lineage (NCBI taxonomy): Eukaryota > Metazoa > Arthropoda > Malacostraca > Isopoda > Trachelipodidae > Trachelipus > Trachelipus rathkii. The sequence continues at coordinate 26,333 of JABUQX010125666.1, forward strand.
ACCGGAATTTTGAAAAAGCTTGGCGACCCTCCAGAACAGGGAGAAGACGGCCCGCAAGCATGATAGGTCAGCCAAATTTGTCTTTGGGTGTACACCAATTTCTGATCTTTCCCAGGTTTGGGAATGGGGATTACAAAAGCTGTAGTCCAAACAGATGGAAAAGAGGATTCTATCCAAATCCTGCTATACAGATTCAGCAAGAATGCTGATGAAGAAGGGTAAATGTGACGGAGTGTTGTGTAAGAAATGATGTCTGTGCCAGAAGCACTGTCTTTGCAATTAGCCAGCTCAGGTTGATACTCTATAAGTGCAAAAAGACGGTTATAGGTATAATCTTCCCCTTTCGCTGTTAATTCTTAGTTTTTGAAAGATCTCAGAATAATGGGAAGAGCTCGAGTGTGTAACAAAGCTAACTTAATGCATAAGCAACAGATACTGGAGCAGAGATCGTGTCGGTTATATCAGGCTCATAACTGAGAAATGTGGGTGTAGAGCTGTTAGAGCGGCGAGATATTCTATGTAAATTTTTCAATAGTCGAAGTATAAGTTCGAAAGTATTATTTGCGTGTTTGTCGATTGATTCGACGAAATCTCGCTGCAGCCGCTTTGAAAATAATCATGTTTGGGGTGGTGTGACTCTGTTTATTTTGCCTGTAGAATTTTTTCTTCTCCCGGTTAGCTTGTGCACACTCTTGGGACCACCAAGAGGTTTTCGAAAGTCTACCCGTGGAGGACCGCGGGATGAGGATGGAAGATTATGCTTCCGTGATGGCGATATTTTGCTAGAATAAGTCAAAGCCCAGTCAATGGTCGGAAGCCGTTCATTGAAGGGAAAAAGTGGGATAGTTGTGGACTAAGAAATATGGGCCCACTAAGATCGATCATAAAGCCAGCGGGAATGAGATTTCAACATTGGGATCGGCGTGCTTTGCGCAAGCTATTGGGTAATGGTCGCTGCCGTACAAGTAATCAAAGCGGGACCATGTAAAGCGATCCATAATTGAATGGGAGCGAAAGGAAATATTTATTCAGGTGGAAGAATACACGTGTCTAAACGTTCTTAGGTTGGAAGTCCTATGTTAAAGCATCCCAAAGAAAAAGAGGCTAGGAGAGAGACCAGGATATCAGCCTTGGGAGAGGTGGTGGAGTCACCCCACAGGGGGTGGCGAAGTTTGGTCTCCTAATATGACAACCGAAGGGAAGTTGCTGAAAAGGTTCCTAGTGAACTCGTTACATGGAGCTAAGTAAATCTAACTGACAGTGAAAATCGGTGGACAGGTGGACTCGTGCTGCCACTGCATGAAGTCTAGTTAGAAGGGGGACTGGAGGATAGGGGACAGACTTATGGATGAGAATTCCAGTTCCTCCCTTGTTGTTGTCACCTCGTTCTATAGTTGCTAGTGGTGATTGGTATTCCAACGGCTGGAAGAAGTCGCGATGGCATAGTCGAAGTTCCTGCAAGCATATACTCTTTGATGTGCATAAATTTATCAATTGGACGAGTTCTTCAAAATTCGATTAGTAGCAAAGACAGTTCCATTGAAGGAAAGTGGCCATTCTGCGTTGTTATGAGTGATATAAAGATGGTCTTCTTGAGACGATTATCTCAATGTGGCTAGCGGCAATGTTGGAAGAGGAATCAGATGGGGGTGCAGAGGCTGAGGCGTGGGTTCTGACGAGGAGGAGCTTTAAATACTGGTGTGTGATAGGGAATGATCGTACAGCAGTTACTTGGGTTGTAACGCACACCCCGATTCGAGGGGAAGGGTGGAGGGGGAGGGGCCTTCGGCATGAATATGAAGAAGGTTGAATTCAACAGGTCCATAATATGTCGTGGACGTAGTTGGTCGTTGGAAGAAGCAAGCCAGAGAATGTAACTGACGTAGAAACGAATGTTAATTATCAAAACCTGGAGCAGGCAGATTTAGAAATGGGTAGAAGCGTGTGGAGATTGCTTTTCGTGGAACACAGCAGTAAGACAGCATCAATAGCAGCCACAAGAAGGGGCAAGATTTCTTTTGTGAACGGGCTGTTTGGAGTTTTGGGGTTGGGATCCAATGTAGGTTCGTTGTGTTAATAGGAAAAGCGCCACTTTGATTGGGGGAAGTTGAGGAGACGTTCAGAGATTCCAAAAGTTCTGTAGAGCATGAAAATCGAGAGCGTGAACGTTTAGTGTAGTTGGGCCATCCAAGTGATGCTTTTTGAAGAGGCTGAACAATCTGAGTCCGGAATGCGAGGGCTATATATATATTATATATTATATATATATATATATATATATATATATATATATATATCTATATATATATATATATAGTATATATACTAAACTATATATATTATATATATACGTATATACCGAAGAGATGAAAAAAATGTCACATATATAACACTGAACATTGCTTAGTACAGAATAGAATAAAAGTGGTTTTTCCCATTTTTCATATATCATTTGGAATCTACAAATCAAATATCAAAAGCCTCGATAAGTATAGAAAACAATTAAACATAGACATATTGCGATAAACCAACGTATTTGCATTGTTAATAACACAGGTGAGTTCCCCCGTAGACCGCGGATAACTAAAGCCTAGGAAATCATATCCGTCGGATAAGGGGATAGAAATAGAAGTAAATGGAAATAAAATGTTCCGAAGAATATTTTTCTGTGGTAGAAAAAGATAAAGCATTAATGTAGAATATAAAAATGGTAAAGTAGGTTAAGACATGTGGCGAATAAGCTTTTCAATTTTTACAGTAATACATTTTTAAAATATTTTTAGTCTTCTATTCAGCACCAAAATACTTAACAAGGTCAGTTATTAAAATGACTTATATATATATTATTATAATATAATTATATATATACTATTATATTATATATATATATATATATATATATATATATATATATATATATATATAACTATATATATAATATATTATATATATACTATATAATATAATTATATATATATGTATATATATATAATATATTATATATATATATATATAATATATATATATATTATATATATATATATATATAATATAGTATATATAATATATATATATATTTATAATATATATAGTATATACTTGATAGCATAGTGATAAAGGTCCGAAATCTACATTTTAAAGAATAATCGAACAGAAATCCGAATTGAAAAACGAATATATTTACTGTGAAAATGACATGATTACCTCTCGTGTACAGTATGCAATAACTTATATAGTTCATCCCCTACTTACCACTAGGAGCAGAAGTGTACTGTTCGCAAGATCTTCTGTTAAAAAAGAATTAAAAAGAACTTTAGCCAAAAACGTATATCATTCAAAATGTGTCGTTTTCTTCGTAATACAAATTGCAGACGGGATCAAAAATATAATCATTGCATCAAAATGAAAGCCTAATTGAATGGACCTCGATAATTTTATTGATCATTTATTATTAATATTATATATTTATAAAATTAACTTAAAGAGAAAGAATAAAATAATGCACAATTAACAAACAACAAACCTACCCATGCAAATAATAAAAAAATAATATTTATAAAAATAATTAAAAAAAAGAAAAATAAAAAGAAAATTTATTTTTCTATTAATATCATTTTCTTCGAGTAAAAAACCATCTTTGCGTTGAGCAGCTGGTGATAGTCAAAGTC
>JABUQX010125667.1:0-15000 GCA_015478945.1 Trachelipus rathkii
ATACTGAACTTGACTGAAATAAAGAGATTAAACAATATACCTCCACAATAATAAATGTTCAATTATAATCTTTTATAGATATTTGAAAGCTGCGTGAGTAGTCTGTCATACTGAACTTGACTGAAATAAAGAGATTAAACAATATACCTCCACAATAATAAATGTTCAATTATAATCTTTTATAGATATTTGAAAGCTGCGTGAGTAGTCTGTCATACTGAACTTGACTGAAATAAAGAGATTAAACAATATACCTCCACAATAATAAATGTTCAATTATAATCTTTTATAGATATTTGAAAGCTGCGTGAGTAGTCTGTCATACTGAACTTGACTGAAATAAAGAGATTAAACAATATACCTCCACAATAATAAATGTTCAATTATAATCTTTTATAGATATTTGAAAGCTGCGTGAGTAGTCTGTCATACTGAACTTGACTGAAATAAAGAGATTAAACAATATACCTCCACAATAATAAATGTTCAATTATAATCTTTTATAGATATTTGAAAGCTGCGTGAGTAGTCTGTCATACTGAACTTGACTGAAATAAAGAGATTAAACAATATACCTCCACAATAATAAATGTTCAATTATAATCTTTTATAGATATTTGAAAGCTGCGTGAGTAGTCTGTCATACTGAACTTGACTGAAATAAAGAGATTAAACAATATACCTCCACAATAATAAATGTTCAATTAATTAAAATAAAGTAAATAACCACTCTTTAACTGATACTTAACGGAATAAGTAATAATTATCTTATAAATGAATGAAGAAATTCAATAAGAGAACAGGGGATGGGAATTTCGCAAAATGTATAAAATAAAGAAAATTTCTTAATAGTATATTTTAAAATTTTACCTAATAAAATAAATTAATATGATATATATATAAATAAAATTGAAATTTCGTCAGATATAAATATATATTTCTTTAATTTTATATTAAAAAAACTGATTAATTAGTAGAGAAATAATTAATTATGATTTTACTTCAAAATAATAATAGAGGATGAAAAAGACAATTTTTTAACTGCTATATCTAACTGACTCGACTCCTCCTCTGCCGCTGTATCTGTAAAAATTCTTCAAAATATAGAATGTACTTCCTCTTATCATATTATAAATATCACCTGAGAACACAATACCTTATCTGAAAAGGATAGGATTTTTATAGGCTCCTATTATTTCATTATTATTTTATTATTATTATTATTATTATAATTATATTTAATTATTATTATTATTATTATTATTATATTATTATTATTAATTTATTAATTATATATTAATTATTCAAAAAATATGAATTTTAAATCTATTTATTTGATATTCCTAATCTATATTATAGTTAAAGTCAATGGGTTAGTATTTTTAAACAATTAGATCCCTACTTTCCACCCTCTAATTCATTTACTAACAAATGAAGGGAGAACAAAACTGGATTTGACAGCAAACAAAACGCCAAATCTTTAAATTTTCCCACCTTTGCGTTGGTAGAGTTTCTCCAAGTATTCAACCGAATTTTAGTGCTTGTCATGTCTGGATATAAAAAAACAAAATTGTATTGTTTATATTCAAAAGGAGAAAAGGCCGCGGAGTCGAGAGAGTTAGAGCTAGAGCAATGGCATTGATGGACAAATAAGGAGGGGTATGACTTGAATTCTATGATAGAAATAGGTTCTTCTTCAAAATTGGTAACACGTCCTTATGTTTGATTATTTCGTCAGTAAAACACAATGTAATATATTTTTAGTTTAATGTTCTTATATATTTTTTTTTACAGTGGCCGCTGAATATTGATGATCTTTAATAATGCTATTATTTTTTTTTATTATTGTCTAATTTTAGGCAGAGCAAAGAACACAGTCTTTGGGGCTCCATAGAATTGTTTTTAGGGGTTCTGGCACTCAGCCATCCTATTTATTCCTTGTCATTTGCTTGCACTATTTTTTGCAGAGCTAAGCATGACTCGATCTTTGAGAGGCTTCATTTATATGTAAACAAAGAAGACAGTGAAATGGGATCAAAAATAAATTTCATGAATCGTTCACTTAAATTTTTTCTTATATTTTTTTTTTATTATTAGTTAAATGTTTTTTTATAAATAAATTGAATAAAATATAAATTTAGTTTAAATTAATTTTTTGAATTTAAGAAAAGGTCATTATTCAAAATCCTCAAATTCGCAGTGGCCATATATAATAAAAAATAATAAACAAATAAAACAATAAAAAATATATAAATATATAAAATAAACATATATATTATATAAGATATATCATACATTATATAATATATATTTTTGACATCCTCAGACAATGACATCCAAGGAATAATAATGATGAATTATGAAATGGAGAGAAATTGCAAATAGTTCTCTTTAAGAGTAAGTAGCAACTTCTATTCCACAGCTATGTTTTTACACCCTAAACAAAACAGAAAATCTTTCTATCTTTCACTGAAAATGTTAAAGTCAACACCTGCCGAAAATGTGAAGAAATTCAAAGCAACAAGTCTGAAATAGTTAAGAAAAAAACAAAGAAAAGCAAACGTTGTTTAAAATCCATCCACAAGAATCACTGTCATCGACATCATGAATGTAAATCTACATTCAAGCCGCTATGATGATGATGATCAGCTCTCTAAGCCGGTATCGAAAATCTTCCTCCAGTACGCCAAAGAGAAACACATTTCCCCTGGCGAAGAGCCTCTTGCATGGTGGAGGATGCATGAGGAGAAGTACCCTGATCTTTCCCAATTAGCAAGGACTTACATTGCTTGTCCGCCATCAAATGTTACCAGTCAATAAAATTACTGGTGATGTAACGATCAATGATGAAAACAATAATAGATTAGATGCTCAGAGAGATACGAAAATTTTTTATTTTTGAAGTAGGACCTTTCAATGATTTTAGTTATTGATTATGCAGTCAACTGTAGCTATATAAATTTATTAAGCTGTTTATTCAAGAACGTAGATTGGGGAAAGAGGTTGGTGGGATGTGTGCAAGTGTGGGTCTTCGTTCTGCATCCTGGAAACAAAGGAAATTGAATGTATTTATTCATTCAAATTTTTACGATTTAACTCTTATAACAGAAGCAAATATTCGATTTAAATCTAGAATAGAAAGTTTCACATTACTAGCAAAATTATAATATGTGTCTTGTGCAAACACTCTGCCAAAAAATGGCATTTGCATTCACATAAAATTGCATTCGCGGAATATTATAAAAATCATATTCGGATAAATTTCGCAATTCGTCGAATACAATGGTAGTGAATTTTGTCGCATTTAGCTCTAGATATATATATTATATAATATATATATATATATTTTATATATATATATATATTTAATATATATATATGGTCTAGTATAGTTATAGGTTATATAGTATAGTATATATTTATAGGTATATTATAGGTTATAGTCAGGTTGGCGAGGCTTCGGTGGGTCAGAAATTCTTGGAGTAGGTGCAAATATATATATAATAATATATTTAATTTTAGGTATTATTAGTGATATATATATATATTATAAGTTATATGATATATATATATATATAGTTTTTATATATATATTTTATTATATGAAGAGATTCATAATTTCTTTGTAGCTTACATTTATTTTAAAGAAGATAAATTTTTATTTTTTTATTTTTGGATTTTTTAGGAAAAAAAAGTAACTGTACTAGAGTCGGCAGGCCATATATACAGAGTTTTGCCTGCCTTTTGAAATCCAGGAATTAGTTTATTTGACCTCAAATGAACCCAAATACCATACCTTGATCGGCTAATTGTGTGTGTAAAATATTATTATTGTTTTATTTTTATTTTTTCCAGGTAATGTGCAGAATGCTATCTCATGGCTGATGAAGTAGCTGTGCATTAAAATATTGGTAGAGTCTTGAGAGTTCTAAGGATTTCTTATTAACTTGTGGTTACCAGCTTGTGATTAAGAAGCATATTTTCCCAAAAATTGTAGAATATATATAAAATAATAGTACTATATATATATATATATAGTATATATATAATATGATATAGTATAGATATATATTATATATAATAATGTATATATATATATAATAATATAGTAATATATATATATATATAAAATAGTGAGGGGGTACAACATAAATATAATAAATTAAAGTTAGGGGGATATATATTATTATTATATAGTTATAAATACAATAAATAAAAAAATAAATAATATAGTATGTTATATATATATATAGTATCATAGGATATATTTAATATATATATATTAATTATATAGTATTTATAGTATTTATACATATATATATTATATATATATATATATATATATATATATATATATTATGAGGTAGTATATATTATATATAATATATATATATAAAAAATAAATTAAAATATAAATTATATATATATTAGATATATATATATATATATATATAATATATATATATAATATATATATATATAATATATATTAGTATATATATATATATATTATATTATATATATATATAATAGGTATATATATATATATGTATATAATGATATATATATATATAGTATATATAAAATATATATATATATATATTATATATATATATATATATAGTATGTATAAGGTTATATATTAGTGTAGTGTGTCGTGGGTGGTGTGTGTAGTGGTGTGTGCTGTGAAAGTTTAACACATTGGCGCTTCTTCCGTCACTACCCTCTGACACCTCACCTTTTTTTGTAGTATTATTTATTTTCTTAAATAAGAAAACAATTAAATTAAACTCGCATTTACTCACTGGTACCGGGACATTTTTTTGTTTCACGGAAATTATAGACGATATAGTCGAACGCATTCCAACTCTACCTAAAGATCTATATTATACTATAGGAAAAACTGATATATATATATATATAATATAGGGAGGGTATATATATATTTATTTTAGTGTCTATTATATTTATATTTTATTATATATTATTTATGTAGGCATATTTGTAGAAACGGTGGAGGGCTGGGGATAAGCTATAGACGTAAAGGTATAGAACGAGTTTTTAATTTTGCGAATTGTCAAATAGCAAGTGAAAAGATACGAGAAATCACGGGTACTAAAAGTTTCGTTCACCGCTGAGTTCCCGTGAAATCGAAGGCCTTTCCGAGAAACACTGGGAACTTTTATTATATATATATATATTAGCTTAGAGTTCTACGTGATAAATTTTGGAAAATTAATTATTATATGCAAAAATAAAATTACAAAGAATATATCTAATATAATCTGTAGTGATTAATTTATAATAAATAAATTAGATATATATATATATATATATGAATTCTTATTTTTTACAGTGTTTTATTTTTGCTAGTGTTCCATTGAACTATTATGTTACCATAGTTGTTTTTGGGGTTTCGAGTGCATGAACAGATCTGATTGTAACAGGCGCCAATGCCTAGACACTGAACAAATATTTATAGAACTCTTTAAAAATATTGCGAGGCAAGCGTTTCTATATAAATTGACAATGTTAATTACTTGAAAATTTTATTTAAAGGAAAATTATTTCTGTTAGTAGATTTATTATTATTAGTTTTAAATTTTATACATCTAGCTTCTGTTAGGAAAAAAATAAATAAATAAATAAATTTGCTACCCTCCGTAATACATTTAAGAAAGTAAGTCAAAGACATTTTCCTGAAAATTTTTTGGCATAAGATATAATTTAATTATGCATGCTGATGACGTTTTTGTTATTAAAGACAAATACCATTATACATTTCAAATTTTTAGTCATCTGTAATATAATAAATCATTATTAATTAAAAGTGTTAATTAAATTGTAACTTTTAGCAGTGGAATCTTTCTCTGGAACTGGATTAGATAAAATATTAAAAGAGAGTGAAACGTAAAAGAAAGTGCTTTATATATATATATTATATATATATCATATCATATCATACTATATATATATATATATCTATATCTATATATCTATATATATATATCTATCTATATATATATATATATATATATATTTCTATATTATATATGTGTGTGTGTGTGTGTGTGTGGTGTAGCTTGTTGTGTTGGCCATTCGTCTGTTGTGCATGTGTGCAATTTCTGTTTTGTTGCAATTTACTATGTCGTAACTGCACTAAGAGCAGAAATGTGTAAATACCGTCGCCGCTTTAAACATGCAGGTATTTAACTTTTTAAAACTTTTCTCTCTTTTGTCCTTTCTCGAAAAATAATATTTCTTTTCAAGGTTTATAAAATTTCAGTATAAATCAGAAGTAACTTAAAGAGAAGGATAGATAGACAGTAAATATATATACGTGAATAAAAGGAGACCGCAGAAGAACGGAAAATATTTCAATAACTATAGCAAGAATCTAGCAGAAGAAGGGTTTATTGAATTTTTTTTATCTCCATTTGGTATTTTTGTATATATTTTTCACTTATTGTATTGCGTTTAAGGTTATGTATATAATCTCGAGGAGTAAATAATCTGCAGTTATAATTTTTTATAAAAAATAATTTTATTTATACTACCATTTAGTATTATTTATAGGCTCTATAAGTACCGACTGATATAATGTATATAGTATATATATAGATTTAAATAAATAATAATTTTACCTATTTATATCCCTATTATTATCATTATAATATAATGATGATTACGCGTATTAATTTAATTTAATTATAACTATAATATTATATATCTAAAGGGGCGTACTAAACGAGTAGTGGTAGGCGTAGGGGTACGTAGCTTCCTAACCCATACCATATTTTTGAAAGTCCTTTGTGGTTATAATAAAAAATATAACCTTAAATGGTAAAAGTTGACTAATTTATTCACAAATATGGTAATAATGAAAATAGAATAGCTGGACAGATCCCGGGAAGATGTTTGATAAAAAAATTACGATACTTCTTTAAGGAAAATCGGATAATAGTACACCTCTTAGTATTAGCCAATCTACACATAATTAAAATTTATTTGGAAATTTTTCTTCCTGTACTGTTCCTAAGAGTAATAATTCCTCCATTTTAGTGTGGTGTACGTAAGAGATTTACATTTTTCGTATAATATTATACTGGGCGATCCAGGCCCGGTCAGTGCATAGCGGTTGCTGAACGATCGGAAAAGATACGAAATAGGGGAGAACGTAAATGTTTCGCTCACTTCGAAAAGTGAAGTACGCAAACAAATTTAGGAAATGCCTGATGAAAGAATCTTTGATTCTTCCTCTATCTATCTATTCGTCTATCTCACTCCTCATGCTTATTCTATCTATCTCAACGCTCTCTTATCTATCTATCTATCTATCTAGAAGACTCTATCTAAATCTATCTATCTATCTATCCTATGAGATAAAGTTCACCGTTAAGGCTGACGAGTAAGAATGAAAATGCTATAGCCAATTAGACTGAATTGTGGTTTACTGCTTATTTTGAAGTAAAGGGTAGTTAATAAAGATGTGTTGTGATTGGAATTTTAATTATACGTTTTACAGTATACTATTAATGCCGTTCTACTACTTGTAAAATTATTTTTTTGTGTAATTACATAAATAATCTCTATAATCAGAGAACGTGATTAAAGATTGGGATTATAATAATGCATAAAGTTAGCAAAATAGTTACTAAAGTTAATAAAATTAAATGAAAAATTAGGACATTAAAAAAAAATTTTACTTTAAAAATTTTGGTAAGGCTTATATTTGTTTTTTTTGTAAGTCATGGATTAAAATAAATAATAGTTGGCAATAAAGTGTTTAATTTTCAAAATGAACAGTGAGAATTGTAAAAGATTTTTTCCGCTTTGACAAAATAATTAAGTACAGAACGTATGCAATGTTGCAAAATGCTTGTTCGTCTTATATTACTTTTCCCCATATATAAATTAACAAAGAAAAATTTATTAGGCAAATTGATAGGTTTATGCTTATAAATGACAACTAATATATTAAGTATATTTTAATTATATATATATATAATATAATATCATATATATTCATTATATAATTATATATATATACTTTTATATATATATTAAAGTATATAATATAATAATATATATATATATATATATAATTATAATATATATATATTATATTAAATATATATATAATTTTACCATCATTATAGATAATATATTTTTAAATATATTGTAATTTAAATGTATATATATATATATATATATATATATATTAATATATTCATACCCAAAGTGTATAGCCGGCGGGGGACTTAGTATATAGGTATTATTCTTTAAATATAATTTGTGTATATATATATATATAATATAAATAATATTGTATTATTATTATCAAATTATATATATATATTATATATTATAATATATATAATTTAATATAATATATATATATTTTTTATTATAATATAATTAATATATATTATTCTATATATAATATATATATAACTATATTATATGCATATACTCAACAATAATTATCCATAGTAATTATTATTAAATATATCACTTTAGACTTAGTTCTCCTATATATAGCTCTGTATTCTTGCAGCATATGTCAAGATACCCCCTGCTATATACACCAGAGATAGTTCTACTCTTAATTATTTTAAGATAGAATAAAGAAAATTGTCTCAACAGATGACTATATACACAAATAGTTCTCATCTTGTATGTAAAGGAATTATATTATATTATAAGGAGATATACAACTATACAGTTTTGTCAAGGTAAGAAAGGTTCCATACTAGCACTCAAATAGAGACTTAAGAATGACAATATTTAAATTCAGCTCTTTACATATTACACAGAAGACTATCCTTTAAATTGAAGGGAAAACAGGTTTAAAAGGACAGAAGAAAAACGCTTCGAGAGGAACTTGGTTTCTTACAAGCTATTTAAGAATCAAAATTTTTTGGCTTTAAGGTTGGCTAACGGTAAGGTACGATATTTATATACGTTATCATTATCGGTTGAAATGATAATTTTAGCACCATGTTGCAAACATGAAATTATGAAATCCCTACAAATTACCTTCCATATAATTATCTTCATATATATGAAAAAAATAAACCAACCAACATCAAATGACTATCTTTACGTTAGGCAGTTTTCAAATATGCCCGTTGTTCTTTATCTGTCTGAAGAGTAGTCTTCCGATGATGAACGAAAGCTTGCATCAATAGTAACTGTATTAATATATATATGTTTTTATGAAAAGTTTGATTACATAAACATATTTCATATTTCAATGGACTTAATGAAATGAATTATTTTATAATGAAAAATTTATATTCGCTTCCGGGCAATTTCTTTTTCGAGTGTATATATATATTTATTAATTAATATATAATATATATATATATATTATATATATATATATATATATTAGATATATATATATATATATTTATTATTATATATATATATATATATATTATATATATTTATATAATTAATGTAACTATATTATATATTATATATATATATATGAGCTGGCGAGGCTGTGGCGTGGCATTTATTCCAGCAGTCATTGAGCTTCAAGCTTCCGGTTCCCATATTTCGTCATTATATAATATATATATATATATAATAAATATATATATTAATAATTATATATATATATATTAATATTAATAATATATATATTATATATATAATATTATATATATTATTATATCAATATTATAATGTATAAATATTATATGTAATATATATATATATATATAATATATATATATTAATATATATATATATTAATATATATTATATATTATATATATATAATATATTATAATAATATATATATTATATATATGTATATATATATATATGTATATATATTAATATATATTATAATATATATATATTAATATATATATATATATTATCTATATTATATTATTATATTATATATATATATATTATATATATTATATATTATATATAATATATATTATATATTAATACTTTATATATATTAATATATATATAATATATATATATATTATAATATATATTATTAAGTTATAATTATATAATATATATATATATAATATATATTATAATATATAATTAATATAAATATATTATTATATATAAATTAAATATATACAACCTCCTGTGGCAACCATTCCAAAATTTAATCACTCAAAATTTAGCTGAAAGAATGCTTTCTTAATATTCTAAAAATGATGTCGGCATGCACCTTTTCTTAATTTCTTTGTTATGTCCGCCTAGGTCACCCGTCCGTGCTCTAAACTATGAAGAATATTATGTAAATTTTGGTCTCTCAGAGTATTATCAAGTTAGATGTAAACAATTTTTGTATGACTTGTAGTCGATGATCTCCTCTGAAGTAATATCAGCTATTCTATGACAGAAAAACATAATCCTAAAATCTCACACACATTCTACTATCATAACATAACATCTATAATATATATAAAAAGACTCTAGTAATGAAGATATGTTGTCATAGCTCTTAACCTCCAACCCAGAAATCATCCTTGTGCTGCTACGTATTTGTCATCATTCTCTTCTTGCATATCTAAGTCCGCTTTTTATAAATAGGGGCCCCCAACTTGTTTCCAACAATATTCGTAGTTAGGTGGCAATATCTACTACTAGCTATTATCGTTACGTTATTACTTATCTTTGCTCGTTGTAAACTAAACATTTGCGGTTTTTTATATGGGCCCTCGACACATTATTAGGCTTCTTGAATGTTCTTGTTCCAAACCACTGATTGCTCTTTCAAATTAACTGCTTCATTTAGATCCTACACTAAATTCTTTTTCACTTGGGTCCAGACTCAAGCAATCCCATTCATATCCGTCAGTTTAAACTTTTCATTTTGAGAAACCTACGGTGAAGAAACCTTACACTTTTTACTATCTAATTAATAATTTCTATTATTGGCAACTTATCTCCCGTAACTATCCAAGAAGTTTATCAGATCATATTTGGGGAATATCTATTATCCATCCTTCCACAAATCCTAAATCTCGGAGGTGGCCTTTCTGGGTATCATATGCAAACTTAGAAACCTTGGCAATTAAAGTTCCCTGGTCCTAAATCATGTATTATATGAGTGAACACAATATTGGAGTCCCCAAAGCTCCTTAGAACTACCTGTGGGACAACCACTTCACTTCACTATATTCACTTGATGACCTATTGCCATTAGTTGTTCGTACACCTGTTTTCTATTTCCACAACGCATCATTGCATAGATCCAACATGTTAGAGCGAGAGACTGCACCAGCCTAGTACGGAACATGACAGAGAGTAAACTTCTTCGCAGCCTTGAATTTGGAGAAGAACCTTAATCAAGAAGACGTTTAGTAATATAATGATATATATAGAAGTAACGGGAGAGAGAGAGAGAGAAGAGAAAGAAGATGATATAGAATAGTATGAATGAGTAGTATATACGAATGTAGATATAGTAAGAACGAGAGAATCAGAGATGACTAGATATATAATGAATAGTAGAGAGTATAGAAGTATATATATATATAGTATATAGTTAATATGAAGATATGAGGTATAGTAATGATCAGAATATATAATATTAATAAGAGTGGCGCGAAGAATAGGTTTTTCAAATACTTCAAAAATTAGAACTAAGTTGAAAACCGAAAATTAAAACAACCAAAAAGAAAAAAACAGGAATGACTTGAAAATTAATCCTAAATTTCAATAAATAATAGTTAAATTAATAATAATAATAAACAATAGTATGCATCTTCTTATATGAATAGTAAATAATGCAACATAAATAAGAGAATTAATTATTATAATTAACCTTAGTCATCAAATTTTAATCAAAGGTAAAAAAAAAATTACTTCGTATAAAAATCTATTAAAAAATTACCAATAATTAGAATAATTATATATAATTATAATATTATATCGTTATAACTTATATATATCGATAATAATGTGATAAGTAATACATAATGATTTCATATGCAATAATATATGACCATAATAATATATTATATATTAATATATATATAATAATAATATAGTATAATAATATAATATAATAATAATAAATAATAGGACAAATACGTTAATTTCATAAGTAGTTCCTATTTTTACAATGAAACTATATATATCGCAAATAGAAAACTGTTATATATATTTGTATAATTACATTTTTTATTAATTATTATATTTTACAAAATTATTTAATATATACTGTATAAAGTGTATATATAGGCTAAGGTAAGTAGAACTTTAATTAAAAATAAGTTATATTTATTTTTTTTTAAAAATATTTAATATTGTGATATTTTCAATATTTTAAATACTAAGTGAGATAATTTGATTGAATTTATTATTAATATTTTTTAATATTTATTATATTTACATAATTAAGTCGAGTTTGACACGTAATTAAATTTTAAAGTCCTGATATGACATTTAAATACAAGAAAACTCAGCTCAATAGGGCTTCAGCGAGTACATAAACATAGAGATTGACTTATTTTGTTAATGTTAATATTATAGTTTTATATTATATAAAATATATTATTATTATAATATATAATATATGACATATCAATTAATATATATCTTTATTGCGCTCACAATTTGTAAGTTTGAGGTATCATAATTGAATAGTAAGTCGTGAAATAACTCAGTTATATATATATAATTATTATAGATTATTATAATTTATATACTAATATAGCTGTCAATTGAGAGTTGTATATATATATAAGATATGCATCATAACGTTATAGATTTTATTATTATTCTTCTTGTGATTTTGGAAATTTTAATCATTTCATTCTCTGGAAGCAGTATTCTAAAGTATATAATATGAGTAAATATCTCCTTATAGCTCATACAACTTGACTTATCCATTGAGAAAGTGCATAATTATCATGGTGTTTGGCGAGCTGGAAATGGCACAAAAAACAACTTAATTTCAAAAAATATTGATTTATATTAAAATATAATATCATCATTATTTCATCGATGTCTTAATTGAACATATATTTACATATATATATAATATATATATTATAATCTATAATATATATATATATATATATATATTATAATATAAATATATATATTATATATATATATATATATATACATAAATATCATATATATATATATATATATATAATTAATATATATATATATATTAATATAATATATATATTATATTATTAATATATAATATATATATATATATTTAATATATATATAATTATATATATATATATATTAATAAAATTATAGATTTTTCTTATACAAATAAAATATATTTTAATAAGTATATTTTAATATTTATATAATATATTATAATTATATTATTATTTCATTGACAAATAGGAGCTAAGTTATGCATAAAAGGAAATTTCAACGATAATAATATATAGAGTATATATATATAATATACATAAATTAGAAAATAATAATTCGAAAATTAAAATGGATTGAATTTAGTTTTTATTTATTCATAAGTTTTCTTTCTATTATTTTTTACTATTTACCTATATAAATACAAATTTTCCAAGACTTTCTTTCCAATTTCTACCCACCGCATATATCTCTACTCTCCGTAATTCCACAGTTTTGTCTTTAGGCACTTCGGAATTACGAATGACATTCTTCAGATCTATGAAAGAAATATATTGCTTGTTTGTTTGTGTGTGTTTTTCGATAAATATATTTCAAAACGTAATTTTTCAGAGCGAACAAGAGATCCGTCCAATCTTCTGTTTTTTCCTATATGTGCTGAATCTTCCCAGTTTTGGGTTCTACTACTGGTTCTCCAAATCCTTATTCTCTAGTATTCCTCTCCGTTTTTTGCCAAGTTGGTATTCACAGGAACATTTCCGCACTTAATTTTTACATATACTCTCTGTATTTTACCTTTTCCTTTCAATTGAACTTAATTCACTTAATTCAACAATATTACTATTAAATGAATATTGAACAAATTGTTATTCATAATTACTTATATCATTTTCTCATCCACCCTCTTTATTATTTCTATGATAGTGGTATCTATCCATATTCTTCCCCCGGCCCTTATCCGTTTCCCTTCATCGCTTTCAGATGCCAACCTCTAAATTCCTTTCTCATAAGTGATCTCCCTCCCTTCTCGTCTCCTCTTTCTCTGCCGTCATCTACCCCCCCCCCCCGTCCTCCTCCTGTTCTTTCACATTTAGCAGTTCTCTGAAGTACTACATGTTTTTGCCAGTCTAAAAATCTTCTTCCTTTCTGCCCTTCTATCTTCCATCATTTCTTTCTGCCTCTCTCTCTGCAGCATCTTCTTTTATTTCTTCTTTTTACATCTCTCTGCCTCATTTCTTGCTCCACAATTATCTGAGTCCTTGTACTGTACATGTTTCTCTATTTTCACGCCACCATTCTCATACAAATACTGTTTTTTCTCTTATTGGGCCTCTTCACTTATTTCCAGTCCATCACTTCTTGTATGTTTTTATTCGTTCCTCCTACCACCATCTTTTGCATTGGAGGGCTAGGCGGGTCTCCTCTGCTACCCTTCTTACCGTTCCTTGTATCTCCCCATCCCTCCTATTCCTTCTAATTGTTCAAAGTTGTCACTTATTTTTCGAATATATTCCCTTTTCTTGTCACACTCCATAATTGATTCACCTTAATCACATTTCTCTTTTTCTTTATTCTGCTTCTTTTCTGCCTTCACCACCAATCTTCCGTCACCAAAAACAATCTATGATGAACTTCAATCGTTCTCCAGGTTACTTCACATTTTATATTAGCCTACTACAGACGAAATTTATATAGTTTATAATAGATCTCTGGTCGAATTCTCATATGATATTATTCATCTGATCTCTTGTAAGCTATGTGAGTCCCTCTGTTGTGAAAAAAACAATTCATGATTCTTATTCCCCTTCCTCAAGGGGGATCCAATATTGGGGGGATTTTGGGCCCCATTTAAGCCCCCACCTAAATGGTTATAAAAATCTTAATTTT
>JABUQX010125668.1:0-12500 GCA_015478945.1 Trachelipus rathkii
TCAAGATCGGTATGGGGCTGGTTGAAGAATACTATTGGATTGGAGAGTAGTATAAATTCGAAAGGAATTTCGGAGATGATTGTGAAGAGAAGATTGGGAATTATAAGAGATATAATTGACGAAATTGGAATGGTTTTAGAGGTGTCTTTGGTGAAATCGGAATTTAATAAAGCTGATGAGCTGACAAGAATACGAAAAAATGGTTGAGTGACGTTTTGAAAATTGAGGAGACATTAGGATTATCGGCTTTAAAAATCAAAAAAATTCATTGATAAAATGTCCATTGTGGGTTGACAAAACTGATTTGGCAAGATTGTTTTACGAAAGCACGGAAAAAGGGAATGGAGACATGTGGTTTAAAATTGTGAACATTGTTAAATCAAATGATTCGGAGTGTGGAAAGAATAGAGAAAGAGTTAAGGAATTTAGATTGTTGATAGCAATATACGTAACCGAAGATAGCAGTCGATACGTCATTTTGGAAAAAGAAGTCTATATACGTGTCGATTGTGAAACCTAGTAGGTTCGCGAATTGGAAAGGATAGCTATCAATTAGTAGGGAAGTATGATCAGAAATCTATAAGAAAATGGATATGCGTAAATAACTGAATATTCGAGTGATTCCAGTTAAGGTATTTTTTTTTTTTTGAGGGATGTACATAAGAATGATCTACCATCAGGCACACTCAAGTATTGAACGGCTTGAGCCCTTATTAGTAACTAACGACAGGGGAATCCCTAACGAAACGAAAGAGAAACAAGGCTGAGATGGTTAGATCTTAAACAAGATGTTCAGTGTCCAATAGGAAGGCAAAAATGCCATCACTACAAAAATGAGATGATTCGGATAAGGTGCTGAAGGCGATCTGAAGAGGTAAAGTTAGCAAGTCAGGAAAGACGCTTGCTTCCGAAAGGTCCGAGATGGCAACGCAAATTCCACAAAGAGATGAACGACAGTTAGAGGACAACTGGAGGAGCAAATGAGCAGGAAGGGGGAACCCCCCGCGACATAAGAAAACCATGGGTGAGATTTGCATGACCAAGACGCAATCGAGCCAGACCACTATCCGGAGCGACTCCTCCTTACTAAAAGTGAAGATCCCACCAATAGTCCAAAAAGATGGGGTTTGACCATTCCGAAGTTTGGTGCCACGAGCATCCTCGCCCAACATGACTACTCAGCCAGAAGAGAAAGCCCTCACGACGCAAAAGAAGATGGAGAATCTGTAGCAGGGAATGGGCGCCAGGCGCACAAGCCAGGAGGAAGGAATTGGGCACTCGACACCTGTGTGCAGCCGCCAGTTTGGCTTCCGCATCGGCCCGTTCGTTGCCAGGAACATCCACATGGGAGGGAACGCTATAACAGATAACAAATTTTTGGTGCTGCGCTCAGTAACAGAAGAGGGACTGGTTGATGCCCTACAGACCAACGGTTTACGGGTTGACCGGTCAAGTAACGACTGGAGAGCTAGCTCCGAGAAGTCCGAAAGGATGGTATATAAATGACCCCCCACGGGCGAAGTATTGATCCTGTTTCACCGCCATGGTCATTGCTTATTAGTTCAACTGAAAAAACAGACAAATAGGGTGGAATAGTAATGGGATACAGTGATGTCCGGGAACACACAGCTGAAGCTCCCACCTCTTCCTCCGTCTTGAAAACACATTATGTGAGTAACCGTTATACATTATACAGAGTCGCTATGGACCTCCGCGTGAGACACAAAGGAATCTCTCAACAGAACCGGGTGTGCCTCCGACTTATTCAAACAAAGACTGGATCCCACTGCAAAGAGCAGGAGGCGGAGAGACCCACTGTACTGTGAACGGGTAGAGGTAAAATCATATTGCCATGACCGCTACGCTGAGGAATGGTGATCGAGGAAAGCGAAGATGGAAGTAACAACTCCAGCAAATGGCCAATAATAAGGTTGTGACGGACACGCTCTTTATATAAGTGTCAAGGCGAGGAGTAGGAACCTAAAACGGAAATAACAGCGAAGGACAACTGAGCTTGCCTCCCTCCGCAGGGATAGGGCATCACCCCGGCCTCCACCTCCTGGCTTTCCCTCGGAGAGGAACGGAATGCACCCGTGGTAATTCTCAGAGACCTTCAGTCTGAATGGGGTCAAGAAGGGGAAGGTAGGACTGGAAGGTCTTCCCATAAATGGCACAACCATAATCCAGTTTAGCCCGCACCAGCATGATGTAAAGTGGAGCATAGCCTTTTTCTGTCCGCAGCCCAAGTCTTGGAAGGTGAAATCGTGCCCGTAAAAAAGACCGAAGGAACGGCGGCAATTAGCTTTGAGGAGAAGTAAATCATGAGGAAGTGGAGGCGTCTATCGAGCACAGACCCAAGAATCCGTACCTACTCGCTCGACACGGATAGGGGAGCCATCGAGGCCGTAACATTGGAGGCGATTGTGGCACACCCCTACGACGAGGAATTTTTTTCCTGGAAGAGCATCGGAAGATTTTGCGGTTAGAAGAATAGTAGCCCAGCGACGTTACAGAGCACCAGGATAGGAACCCTTCAATCGATGGGCAAGAGGCCAATGAAGTTTGCACGAGGTTCCATACAAGGGTAGTTTAGCTAAGATGTACAGGGCAAGATCGTCAACATAGATGGAGCAGCGCACTAAGGTCGGGATGTGAATCGACACCATTGAAACCGATAGCGAAAAGCAACACAAAATGCTCAGTAATCATATTACTTAGCCTGTTAAGCACACCTTCGTCCAAGGACCAAAACGCGCCTCGACAGTGAAGTACCACAACGGACCTGAAACCGAACGATCCAACATCAGCAACTGAAGGAAGAGGGGAAGTTGACCCCTAAGTACCCAAGGATTGGAGGCTCCGTAAAACCCCCAACCTCCACGTGCTATCAAACGCCTTTTCGAGGTCAAAGAAGACGGCCAGTATTTTGTTGAAAGCAAATGACTCACGAATAAAGTCGTGATCCAACCGAAGGAGAGGATCAACTGGGTCGAAGCGATGGCGACGAAAACCAAATTGGTAGTCGAAAAATTTCATGGAGTTGCTCCAACGTGGGAACAAGACTGGAAGCCAACCAATCTCTCCATGTGCTTACATGTATTGCAGGTCAAGGAAATAGAGAGCGATGGTTATCGGAAGAAGTCGGAATCCTTCCCAGGTTTGGGGATGGGGGAACCAATATATTTGCAGTAAGACCAAAAGTAAGGGAAAGTACCTCAAAATCCTAATCCATATTCTATAATTGTATAATAAGCCAAGAAAGGAAGGCAGTGGCAGATGGATGAGCATGCCGAAGCCATTCTGGAAGGAAGACGCCGTCAAGGCCAGGCCTGCCATGCCGACCCCGCAATAATGACTTGAGGGCGTTTAGGGACTTTTTGCCCTGGTGAATAGCCTGTTGTTAAATAATGTAGAAGGTCTGTTCCATAGTGGAACATAGAAAAATCATGAAGTAAACTCATCCACCGCGCAAGCAGGACCAGAAACGAAAAGGTTCAGGATATCGGGAGCCGCTGGAGCAGGACGCGAAGTGATTAACAACAAACACATCCGCCCAATCAACTAGGGATGAAGAGAATGACAATCAGAGGTTTTTGCCGGCCGTAGCGGAGGAGAATAGTGCCGGATCAGCATGGTGTTTTGCACCTTTTTTATGGTACAACGATGAGTAAACAGTAGCGTAGAAAGAATTAACGGTGGAAAAGCGTACGCGCGAAAAAAACTGTTTCCCGCGTACGGTGACGATTAATACACGGGAGCGGGCCGCCGTAAGCCTTAAACAGAATAGTTGGAAGTGTGTGTGTCTGTTTTTACAGCTTATACAACTTACGCTTTTCAAGATTAGCCCGAGCACATTCCTGGTTCCACCATAGTAATAAAGGGTTGTTGATTTCTATAATATTATATATAATATATATATAGTATATTTAATATAATTATATAATATATACAGTTAAGGTATTGACAGACTCAACGTAACATCTTCATCGGTCATGGGAATTTAGAGAAACATGTGGAAAATATGGTGAGGATTGAATACAGAGCAGCCTATAGGGCGAGTGGGAACGGAATCGTGGAAAGAAATCATAGAACTGTAAAAAGGATTGCGGTTAGTAGTAGTATTGGAATTAAAGAGGCGGTGTTTTGGTACAATTTTCATCCAAGAGAGAAGGAAGAAGGGGGATCGAGTCCATCTGCTTATATATTCAGTTATAGTTGGAGGTTTCCGAAAGAAGAGGATGTGTCCAATATTCTCGAGGACTCGAAAGTTTGGGTGAAGCCACAATTTGCTAGATGTACGTCTAAATGGAAAAAGGGAACGATAACGAAGGTTCTCTCAAGGCATAAGGTAGAGGTGGATGGTATGCCGAGGCACATTTTGAACAAGTGAAAGAGGTGATCAAGTTAGAATTGATCAGGGGGGCGTATTAGATAAGTAGCTTCACACCTATTATCATTATCTTAATCAGTTTGTGTAATTTATGATTGTCTTAAGTAAACATTCGACATTTTCGGCTGTGTTTCTGTTAAGTTCCTGTCACAATATATATATATATATATATATATATATATATAGTATATATAGCTATGCCGCGTGTATTATATAATATATATATAAAAATATATATATATATATATATATATATATATATATATATATATATATATATATATATATATATATATATATATATATATATATATAATATTATATATATATATATATTAATAATATTATATCATATATATATTAATATATATTATTATATATATATCATATATATATATATTAATATATATATATATATATTATATATATTATATATTAAATATATTATATATATATATATATATATATATTATATATATATAGTATATATATATATATTAATATATATGGGGAAACTATACATTAGTCCCGCACGATATAACGAAAACTACGTAACTTACCACGAAGCAAATGACATATTTGTAATTAGCGTATGAAAGTTAGAACCGGATTTTTTTATATATATAAAATGAAAGGGTAAATTGAAATTAAATTATTTATAAAAGTACAATAACTTAAAAATATTTTAATTGCGCCAACTTTTTTTAATCCATGGGAAGATATTTCTTAGGGAGCATAGAAAAATTATAAATTATCCAAATGATAAAGCGTTTTTTTATTGAAAGATAGTAACACTTGATGTATATATTATGGGTTATTTACAATAAATGGAAATATAAATTAATGATTATAAGTTCTGAAATGCACCCTGTTATAGACTATATTAATAATTATATTGTTGAAATTAAATCGAAATTTATAATATTTGTCTGCAGCATTTCAATATATATATATATATATATTATATATATATATTAATATTATATATATTATATATATATATAATATATAATATATATATATATATATATATATATATATATATATATAATACTATTAGAGGTGTAGCGCAATAAACCGGCATCCGCAGTATGCGGATATCCGCATCATATTTCTCTATCCAGCATCCGCATGAATTGTTTTGCGGATAGCGGATAGTATTCATCTATGAATAATGAGAAACGTGTGTGCACTACCTTATTATTTTATATATAAATATTTATTATATATATATATAATTATATATATATATATATATATAATATATATATATATATAATATATAATTATATATAATATAATATAATATATAATATTATATATATATATATATATATATTCTCTTTCTTGTCTTCTTCACCTTGCCTCTTTGCCCCAAGATTTGGGGTAAGGTGCTGTACAAGCATCGGAAAAGAAAAGCAGTAGGAGAACATGACAACGTCGAAAGAAAGCCCAGCCTTTACCGCCCCCTCTGTACTGTACCATTAATTTTAGTGAGAGCTCGTCACAGACAGAAATCCACCCTAGAGCATCAATAGGACCGCGACGGAACCCTCACTATGGGTAAATCGTCAATGTAAGGGTTCATCCCTGGCCGCAGGTGGGCAGCAACCATCCATGCCCCCATACAAAACCGAGCCATTCTCTCCTATCATGCACCTTTATTCTCGCCTTCGCCAAAAACAAACATTTCTCTCCTTCAGACATTCGATTACTGAACCGAGTCAATCCACTTTCTCTTCGGTCTCCCAGCCAATTCGGTTTCCCAACACACTCACTCACTATAAAACAATACCGCTTAACAAACCACTATCATTCATTCCTTTCCACATGAAACCAAACCATCTCAACAATTAATTCATTTATTCTCTCATTTACCCCTTTCTTCAACACCAACACCACTCTCTAATACGTTCATTCCTCTCTTTATCAATTCTTTCTCACACCTAGCACACCCCTAAGACTTGTCCATCTGAACACATGAACTTTAGATCTATACTTCTTATTCCAGACCAATAGTCTCACTACTATCATTAACACAGGTAAACAACATACCCTCATGTAAGAAACCCTAGCACACTCAAGTCATTAGTCCCTTTGCATTCACCAACGTTTTAATTGCATCCAGCCACCTTCCTGCCATTCACAACTTTTCCTACTACAACTCTGCATCGTCCGTTCCTCTTATCCAACATATACCTAAAATATTTAAACTCAGACACTTGTTTAAGCTGTGCACACATCTAACATAACTTCACACTGAGGAGTGTCCCCACTCACTCATAAACCATAACCTTACTCTTATCCACGTTTAACTTTCAGCCCCTCCTTTTACTACACCCTGACCAAATCTCTCTACAATCTCTCAAACTTATCTTCAAATTATCGCCACACAGAACCAAATCATTCGCATATAATAAGGTAGGGCACCCTCCACTCAATCTCCATCTCCACCCATCTTAACACCAATTTCTGCCATCCTTCCACCATATTCGAAATTCTTTCATAACCCCAATATCCATATACAAATTGAATAACCAAAGGAGACATTAACAACAAACCCTGTTCAATTACTTCACCCTATAATCCTAAACCATTCACCATTGACACCATTTATTTCTTACACACGCTTCACTATCGTCATACATAATTTTGATTCATTGCAGTAAGGCCTACCGTCACCAACACCATAGTTCACTAACACCTGCCATATAACTTCCTCCTTATTAACTCTTATCATACGCCTGTTGCAAATCCATTAAAACCTAAATATCAATTTATTCTTCTTCTCCCATATATATTCTGAATCATTTGTTTCAATGTAAAGATTTGAATCCACACAATTCCTCTATAACCACTACCTAAACGCCACCTTTGTTCTTCAACCCAATCAGTCCTTCAGTCACTCGACGTCACTCTTTCCGACCAAAATACCAAAGCATAATATCCTTTCCCTACAACATAGCTCAGTAAACTTAATTCCCTAACTATAATTTCTAATAACTGAATTCCTCAATTTTTCTTCCCTTAACCCGTTATATAGTAAGGGTACTTAATTTAACCATGCTCTCCTCCAATCCTTGGAACTATACCTTATAAACGCTTTATTACAAACTTCCAAATCCAAATCTCACCATTCTCGCCTCCGTTCTTGATCATTTCATCCGTAATTTCCATCTATTCCTGCGGATTTACCATTCTTCAACTTTTTTCACTCTACCCATTACTTCCCATTACCTCCTTACTAATAACCTCATCCCAAATCCTATTATCCTTCTTGCAAACCATGCAACTACACACACATTCACTATTAATCATACTCTTCATACTGTTGAATATATGTGCAGATTCCTCTAGAAAGTGTTCTTATCCAACTCCTCTCATCAATATAATTACCTACTTCATCAGTTAGCAAAAAGCACCTAGAATCCCCTATTCATTATTCTAAGCAGGATTCCCCTTATTCTATTCTTAACCTTTCGGTCGCTTTTCCTTCCAGAAGAGCTTTCCATTCCCCATTGTAAGTCCCAATTCATCCTCCTTCCAAACTGTTCAGTTACTCTTGTTTTCTCTACGAATGCTGGGAGAGTTATTTCTTTTTTCCTCCTTATAAAATTCCAAATCCAAAGCTAATCTTTCTTTTGAAACTTCATCGATTTGCCTTTTAGTTAACATTCAACCACGCTTCTTTTTAACCTTTAAAACGCTTTCATCACAACTTCTTCAATTCCACCATTTCACTAGTAGCATTCTTACTTCCTACTTTAGACATCCACATACTTCCTTTGCACTATCATAACAAATTGCTTGCTTCCTTCATTTGCCCCAGATTTGTTCAGTATCAACTTGTTTACATTCACGTTTTATTAGCGAGCGCTCTTACATACTTATTACCTTGTTTTTGTTCACTTAACTTCTCCTCTTAATTTTAACTACTTTCCTTCCTTACACCTTCCTCTCCATCCAAGCCCCAATAACTTAATTTTACATAACAACATCATGATCCGATAATCCCATTCCTAATAATCTCACCTCACTGATTTTAACATCCAACACATACTTCAACAATCTCCTTCTTCACCAACTAAACTAAACTCATATCATACTTTTCACATGTCATAGCCAATCTCTACCTAACCACTCAACTCTAGTATAATCCTTATGGATAACTGCTTAGTGTTTAAAGAAAGTATACTTTAAACACATACCTCTCTCTTTAAAAGAAATCAAATCACCTTTCACCTACCATTCTCATTTTAATCACCGCCACCCCTAAAACCACTGTTATATCCATCCCTTTAAATTTGATCACCTATGCCAACATTCAAGGTCCCATCCAAAACTAATCATCTGAAAGCGCCTAACTTCACCCCATCCAGAGCACATTAAACAAGTAATTCTATCCCACGAACAAAAATAATCGTGACTTTGAAATTCTCTTCAAACGTTTCCCTCAGATAGACATAGACGGTCACAATGCGCACCTTCCAAACAAACCGATTAAGACTTTTTATAATTCATATAATCCACATTAATATTTAACCAATGTAGAATCTAGGCTCAAACACAATCAAAGTCTAGCCATAGCTTCATACAAAAGGGCTGTGAATCACGCACAGATCCAAATTTGCAACTACCCTAAAATCGCATCAATTCCTCTCTCATTCCTCTTTCACACCTAGTTGGGTCGACGTCAACACAATTTCACCCCCATCATCACCACCCCCCATTGCAATTTCACCTTTTTCCTTTCATCTTTGTTTCAGTCCAGCGAGCAAATCAAATTTGCCCTTTCCTAAATACATCCATCACCCTTCTCTCCTCTCTCCCAACATTTAATTCCTGCTGACATTGCACGCATGTACCCATACCGATTCATCCGCCTTCAGTTTCGCCGAAAGAAAATAGGGAAGGCGTTTACGGATCAGAGTTCAACGACCTTCTTTTATATATATATACCTACTATATATATATATTACTTATATATAATATGAATATACCTATTAGAATATATAGTTATATTTTAAATGATATATCATATATATATAGGTAAGTAAGGTTATTATATATTATATTTATTATTAATATATATATATAATATATTACATATATATTCAAAATATAATAAAGAAGCAGGAGTACTCGTTTCAAGGATGATACAAATCAACCAATCATGCTGAAAAGAATAGATAATTAGATTTCAAACTGCAAAAATAGAACGACCGCATGTATCAGTATTCAAAGCTTTCTTACACTTCTCCATAATATCAAACAATTTAAAATAATTGCCAACTACTTGTTTTTAACAGAGGGTTAAAGATTACCACAATAAATTATAAGTAAGCCTATTTGGTTGATGAAATGCTTGAATTTAAAGTAGAAAAATATCAATGCTCTTAATTAAATAAAAATATAGCAAAAGTATTCACACAAAATAGACTAGCCGAACAAATTTACCTTATTTCTTTTTAAGCGATAACACAATTTTGCTGTGTATATTTCCATAGTATATATACGTTTATCATATTGTCAGAGCACATAATTTATTTAAGTGACTTGATTGAAACATGTACCTTTGTTTTTTCAAGTTTCATGGGTGTCAAGATTCATCTCTCTATCATTGACGAAGAAATATCAAAGAGAAAATTCGTGTAATCTGCTGGAAATCAAGGTGTAATATTCACTGGTCCTTTTGTTTGGATATTATAAAGGTTTGTAAAAGTTTTCCAACACTCCCAATATTTATTTGTCATATATTAGACCTCGACCGCCTGGTAAATTCCTATAGTCAAATACCCTTTCCAACTAAGAATGTATTTCAGTGAGTCTATTTGTAAAGTGGTGAACGAAGATTCACATTTTTACTTCAACGAATAGAGTAAAACATTAAGTCAAACTTTCCCCTGAAAGGTGCTGTCAGAAGCTTTTGCTTTTTGAACCACAGATTTGGGGAAGAATTATTAATTTCACAACCCTGAATTATTATTACTATTACATAACTTTTCCAGAATTTAATTTGGTGCTAGATGGCTGTTGGGTGTATTATATATAGGTTAAGTTGGGGTGTCACTAACTATCTATAGATGGGTCCAAAGCGTCCTGTACTTGCTGGGAACTCACATATATATATATAACGTCTTCAAACTATATATATCATAATATAATATATATATATATATATATTATAATATATATATATATTTATATATATATATATAATATATATATAATATATATATTATATATATATATATATATATATATATATATATATTATATTTAGTTTTCCTGTTGACTATAAAAACTCTAAACCTTACTATCAGCAATCCCGCGGATAGGATTTTAATCTATCCGCATCCGCGGATAGTGAAAATCACTATTCCGCTACACCTCTAAATATATATATATTAATATATACATATATATATATATATATATATATATATATATATATATATATTTATTATAATATATATATATATAAATATTATTATATAATATATATAATACATAATATATAATATATATATATAATATATAATATATTATATATAATAAATAATATATATATTAATATATATATATATTATAGTATATTTATATATATAATTATATAATATATTATATTATATAAGTTCGTTATTATGATCTAAAACTATACGAAACACCTAGAGTAACCCCGATTGATATCAGTAATGTGCAGGTCTCTCGGACTTCGTCCCCACCCTCTATGTCCGCCCATCTGAGGCTCGAGCCCCTTTATAATAATTGATAATTTTTTGTAATATATTTTTTTTTTGGAATACCTAATTGTTTTTTCCGATTTCCTTACTAATTTTCATACACTGATTCTATAAATATGTTATATCGGTATTTCGTGGTAAACGATAGTCGTAGTTTTCGAGATAAAAGTCGTTACGGGACTAATGTAATATGATTTTGGCTTATATATATCATATATATTATATATATATATATATATATATATATAATATTATAATATATATATTATATATATATATATTATATATATACTATATATATAATATATATATATATAATATATATATATAATAATATATATAATATATATATAATATATATATTATATATATATATATATCATATAATATATTTAATTATATAATTGATTTTTTGGCCGAAATATTTGATTCAATACCATCGATAAAACAATGATAAAAAATTTTGACAAAACATTCATAGAAATATTTTTTTCATCATGTTCGATAATGTCAAAAAGTTTTCAATATTTGTATTATTACTTATATAAATATATACATATATATATTAGCTAATTATATATATATATATAATTATATATATATATTATCTTTATATATATTATATATTATATATATAATTATATATATATATATTAGAGTATAATTAATATATATATTATATATATATATATAATATATTATATATATATGGGTGTGTTGTGTGTTGACAAATTTATATGTTTAGCTTTCGCATGATGAGTATTGCAATTAATATAGGTTTCGTTTTATTTTTCGCGAGTACAATGGGGGGAACTTCCAATTCCCTGTAATGGTTTAGCATCCACGGCGAATCGTACGAATGGAACAGTGGAAACCCTTACGATGGATCAATTCTCGCTTCCTTCGGCCAAGTCGTTGTCGTAACTATCAATTTTAGACTTGGAATTTTAGGTGAGTATTATTTCTGTTTCTTCTTCATTATCTTTTTATTTGTCTTTTTGATACATTTATTTTATTTTTGATATCGATCTATCTTTGTGTCATTTTTTTTTTTTCTATATTTTTATATATTTTTTGTTTTTGTTTGTTTATATTTGTTTTATTTCATTCGATTTAGTTATTTTCTTCTCTCTCTTTAATAAATATTCTTTTTATCTGTCTCGCTATTTATGTTTCCTTCTCTCCTCTCTCTCTCTCTCTCTCTCTCTCTCTCTCTCTCTCTCTCTTATCTCTCTCTCTCTCTCTCTCTCTCTCTCTCTCTCTCTCTCTCTCTCTCTCTCTCTCTCTCTCTCTCTCTCTCTCTCTCTCTCTCTTCTCTCTCTCTCTCTCTCTCTCTCTCTCTCTTTCACACACACACACACATCCTT
>JABUQX010125669.1:0-20958 GCA_015478945.1 Trachelipus rathkii
TAATGTCAAGAACATCTATGACATCATGTTATAAATAACATAGATTATAAGAATATTGATTTAAATGAATTGAATTATATTATAATTGTATTATAAATGATAATTATTATAATAATATTAACCAACTGATAGCATCAATTATAATTTTTTTGTTCCAAAACTTTCTAACAATAAAAATAATCTCCCTATATGTACTAAGAAAAGATCCATTTATTTAGATCATTTCAAAAGAGATGATGTATCTCTAGTCTGATATTTCATTTTTAATCTTTTTAACAACTCTTTATGGAATGAAAACAAAATAATCATATTCATAAGTTTAACAATTAGATATTCTAGACAGGTACTTTTCACCAATTCATTCATATTGTCTTACTCGTTTTATCATGGATTTACTTTAACCTTTCTTACCATACGTATTTATATTTCCAATGCTTTAAATAACCGTCTCTCACAGTCTCTATTTGTCTATGTGTTATGTATATTTACCCTATATAATAATTACATGATACTATAGTATATTTATATCTGTATGATTTATCGCATTTCGGTAATTAGACCCGCTAATTAATTATTACCCTATTATATTTATATATTTATACACTTGTTCTTAATTATTAAATAACTATATTATGTATCTAATATAAATATTTTATAATTATATAATTTTAATTATCTATTTTATATAAAATATTATAGTTAATATTTATATATTAATCGTATATAATAATATATATATATTTATTTATTAATAAAATATATGATATAATATAAATATATTATTTAACTATTAATAATATTTATATTAATATTAATATTAATATTAATAAAATATATATATATTATATATAATTTATATATATTAAATATATATATTATATATTTAATATTATCATTATATATTATAATTATTTACTTATTAATTAACAATAATATTAATTATCTGTACCATATATTATTTAACGCCGGACTATCAGGAGATATCTTTATTACCTAAATAAATAAGGATTTTATTTATTTATTAATGTTATTTATTTATGTTTCTCTCTATCTAACGCAATTATCGGTCTAATTAAAGAAATTATTCACTTGGAATTTTTTAGACAATATAACAATATATATCTGTCACACACAATGTAATCAATTCTTTGGGTTGTCTCCGTTCCTGTATATTTTGGGTGGTATGAATACTTATATTTAAGCACATATTTAGTTGCAGGCCTATAATTTTAAGTACTATCTTAGATCATACATTTATATTATTTTGAATATATTATACACTGTTTGCCTACATATAAGGGTTCAATAATTCATCATGATGTTAACTTCAGAATGTTTTTATTTTCTTACATTGTTTTCGGGGTGTATACGCAGCGTATACCTTAACGCTGATGACCTGTTATCGGTAATCTGTCGACGCACTTTTTTTAATTTGATTGTGCGAAAAGTAAATTGTGGCATTTTTATTTCTTAAAGCGAAGCAATGAAATATAAATATTAATAGCTGATTATCACTTATAATACGCTAAGGTGAACTAAGCGGTCCGATATGTGATCACAATCTATATATATAATAATATCATAGTATCGACAGCCTGGATTAGAGAGGTATAAAACAATTCCATAATGTACTTTCGTAATATAATAAAAAACATTATTCCGGAATTAAATACAACACCAGAATAAGATAGCCGAAATGGCCAATTGAAACCATGAGATTGCATGTCAATATCTTCCCTAATATAATCTATTATACTTTTTATTTACGTGTATATAATATATTATTGTAAATGAATATTAATATTTATATATATATATGTGATATTAAATATATGAATTTTAATTTATATTAATTGTATATTAAATATTATATATATATAGGTAATATATATTATACTTATTATATAGTGTTTTTATTATTATGAAATTTGACCTGACCAGGATATATACTATTAGTAATTAATATTTATATATGTATCTATATATTATATAGGATCTGATCATTAATAAATGTACCTCGTTCAATTTAGTGATAATTTATGCAAGGAAATTATACGATAGTTTTCGGACCGCTCCGGGAGACAGGAACCTCACGGGGGATTCCTCAGAGTTTATGTAGGATATGTTGCTCTAGTGGCACTTACAGAAATAGGGTTGTCGTTCATAAGTATTTCTCGGTTGTTATTAGCGCACAGATATTTATTTGCACTCGAATTTCATATTTCTATATATTATTACTAATAATATTATATTTGCTTAGGGCTGAGACTAGAGAAGCAGTGTAAGTATAGATATAGAAAAAATATACATTATTATATACAGAACTGACATATAGACTTTATCCTTTTGATATATTTATTAGCTTCTGGTGTATATTTCTAATATATTATAGTTATAAATACGTAGGTAAATGAAACTTAGATATGAATTTATAGTTAAGGTTATGGTAGTATCCAAACTCTCGTGTATGCAGGGAACATTAAACTACTTATTTTGGGGGAGCAGCTTGACTACCCACTCATGGAAGCCCGTATTACCTGTACAGTAAGCTACTAAAATATTTATATAATTGTATTAATTATATTTAAATACGTACGCGTACTAATAGATGCACTGGTGACTTAATTATTTGGGGGGGCTAATAACTTGATCGGTCTTATGGGGATATATTAAACCACTCATATTAAATATATATTACATGTTATATACTTATATAGGGGGAATAAATCTCTATTATATATAATTATATCATCTTAGCTAAAGGAAATATATTAGTTAATTTATCTCATATTTTTTATTTATTATTAACCATTTGAATATAATATAGGCTTAATTTATATTTAAAAATTTTATACAGCTTTAAATATGCAACATTTATTTACTTTTATTTATTTTGTTAAAAAATAATTTACCAATACTCTGTTTAAAATTATTATATTAAACTATAAGAAGATTATAACTGAAGCAAAATTTAATCCTTTAGTAAACGTAGTTAAGTCATACTCTTAAGTTGTGTGAGCGAAAAAACAATAACGGAGTGTATTCACATTTCTGTAAATGAGGGTAATTTCGATTTTTTATCGGGTGATGATAATGTGCTTTTGTATGCGATATCACTGAGAGATCTTTTTCAACTTTCACGGTAATAAAGGGGGACGTAATCGAATACTCTTTTCTAGCAGAGTGAACTCCACGTAACAGAAATCTTTTAATTAACATGGAAAAAATTACTGAAAGGTTCTTTGGTATATCGATTGGAACGCGCATACCTAGTATAGATTATATAGTTGTAAACATTCTGAATCATGGATAAAAAGTTTCATATATTTATTTTATTTGGTCTCTATGAAGAATGATGATTTCTATATAATCATTCATTTACATAATTTTATTCACACACATACACTTAATCTCCTATGTAGTGCTTATCATGAAGATTCTTAATCATGACTCATTGTTAATTTTGCTTCATTTTAAAATTTAAGAAAACATAGCGGATCGAATCCGGATTCGGATTACGATTCAGAGTTCCATGAGTGAAGTATTGAAAATTGATTGATTTGATTAGAAAGGATTTTAATATTTTTTTCCCAAGCTGCTGAACCCCTTTATTCTGAACTATACAATAAGTTTAAAGAAGCTTCTTGGATAGAAGTATTGTCTGGTAGTAATTTCTATGTAGATAGAAGTGGAGGAAGCATGTTCGGTACTTCGGTTCCGTTTTAATCCGCAAACATATTTACTCGACTTACAGCCAACTATCCAATTGCTTACACGAATTTTCCTAAACACTTTAATTGTTATACGGAATTCATTCGATTCGGATTCGTACAATGAATGTACAATTTAGTTGGCCGCTGGGATTTCACAGCTACATCACTTAGGAAACATTAAGATTATATATATTTAAAAGTAATAGATCTGAATTCTAATATTATTTTATTTACTGAATTTGTATCTCCTAACTCATGGATAACTTTGTAAATATTCAATCCGAGTACCTATATAAATAACTTCTATCTTCATAATATTGTAATTTTTTACTATTCAATTAGAGTCCAGATATAACTTCTATTCCATACTATAGTATATTATTTGCCTAATTTACCAATTTGGAACATACTCGATACTGTCTAGCTACAATATTTTACTGAAAATTATTGTATTATTAATAATGTGGGATAAACTGTTTATTATCCTTTCTTTATTAACATATATATCTCGCACTCATCCATATTACTTATAGAATATTATCTTCCAGCTTTTTCTAATACAATCTCACTGGTCATAATCACTTCTATCTTCAAGCGACGGGGAAAGCATTGTTAACTTTAGTATAAAATGGCTCATACGGTAGAGATATGTACGGGACTATGAGAGTCTACCCACCCACCATTGCATGCTGGAGCTGATTCGCTCGTTACCGGTTAGGTATTGCCACGGTAATATTACAGTTATTTATTACTTTATAGAATTTCATCTCAGATTACTGGCTACGACACCCATACACACTAAGCTCCTCCAAACACAATCAAGATCACTTTATTTCTTTACTTGAACCACATCTATAATAAAACAGATTTGTACTCAATATAATAATTTTATTATAATATTCATATTTTAGATATAATAGCTAATATAGTTTATAGATATATATATATATATAGTATATATATATATATAATATATATTATATTGGATATAGCATTGATCTTGTGGCTACAATAAAATTGTACATATATACACAAAATATTAAAGGTAATATTTTGGCGTATATTGAGTCAATCTTATTGCTCTGAAGATACATATTCTTGCGTTGTCTCATACGCTAGATTATCCTTATACAAATTTTCACCAACTCTTCTTGCTGTAATTGTATTTTCTATTGAGCTGCACAATGATGAAAAATTTAATTTTAGTGGATGAGAACGCGATTTTATTATTATATTATATGATAAAATTATTTGTAAAGCATTATGATATACCTTCGGTCATCTACTTATACATCTTGGTATTATAGTGTTAATTCACTGAATTAATTCTTTCTTGTGGTAAATATTAATATCTACTTTATTGTAATAACTATTATATACTCTACTTGGAATTAAGCTTGGGTAGCTCATAGAGTGTGAATAATAAAATTAGACCTATTAATTACGAATTTGTTTTTGCATAATGGAATATTTATATGATTTTTTTTAATCGTCTACTCTATACGTTTCAAATAATGGCATTCAATTGAGTAATCTACTATTATATAATATTTTATAACGTTTACCGGATTTGTCAAAAAAGTAAAGTTGTAGAGATCCATTATCAACTCAAAGAGGTAGTTTCGGAAGGTAAAATATTTCTAAGTATCTTTTTTCGACCACACTCTCAGACCGGACAAGAAATTGAATGATCGACTTCGCTTATAATATATACTATTTACTTAATTAATAATGAATTTTATTAGGGGATAATACTTGATAATTTTTGAGTTCTCTAAATATATTTATATTAAAGAGATAGAACTACATTTTTTATTAAGATGATAGTTGTGAGTAAATATAGGTTAGTGAATAAGGTGATCTCTCGAGAAGGTAAATAGGTAGCTATAAATATATTAATTAATAAGCTCACAATTCTTTAATAATAAAGCCTACAAGGCAATAATTTAATTTTATATTAACTTTGTCATTACTACCATTATCGAAAGTTACGTGAGGTACAGATTAATATCTTGATGTCGTAAAAATCAAATAAATTACAACTTACTACACGTACTAATCACGGAACTACTTATATAGTAGCCAAAATGATAGGTAACGTGTCTGAAAATCCTTAACATATCCTCTTTGAGATCTCTGTTTAAGCTCGTCCAAGACTGTCGGACCTACAGCCTTACATAATCCAGATTTTCTTTAATTGAAATTAGAATTCAGGAAGAACTGAAATAAAAATAATTACGGCATGACTTCGAAATATTGTCTTTGGAATATCATAAAGATCCAATTACTATATTTTCAGATTTATATCCAAATTTCTGGCTATAAATCCGAGATCAGTTCCGATTCCGATTTCGAATCCGATTCTGGTTAAGGTTCCTCCGATTCCGATCCGATCCGATTAATCGTCCATCACTAATATATATAGTATATCTACTATAATATATAATATATATATATATATACTAGAACTGATATATAATTTATATATTATATATTATAAGATATACATAATTATATATATATATATATATATATAATATATATACTATATATATACTAATATATATAGCATATATATATATTAACCTAAGGCTTTATACTATAGTATATACTATATACGGAGATTATATCGGACCGTATATATATAAATATAATAAAGAATATATCAGGGTTCACACTTGAAATTTTGTAATTTTTCCCTGATTTTCCCTGACCAGTGTGTTTGTTATTTTTTGGTGTATAAAATAGATTATACTCAATTATTGCAGCCGATTTACTCAGTTCATACATAAATTATTGAAAATTTGAACTTAGAAATTTGGTTCATCATCAAGGGATGAATTTAATTTTTTTTTTTTTTTTTTTGTTAATCAGCCTACTTGCTACCCATGGAGCGCAACTGCTACGTCCGTTTCGTTTGTTTATCCACCAGTTAATCTTAATTTTATTATAACAAAAAGAAGAAAGTTATCTGATTCGTACCTGATGAGATAATAGGCGTGTGCCACTATGTATCACAAAAGGTTTTCTAATACTGGGGGGGATGTAGTTGATAGTAGCTTTTTCTTCTTTGCAAGCATTAAGATGGGAATTTTGATTTTTGTATAGGCGTACTTCCTCATTCCATCTGTTAAAAGCTTTCAGTTTTAACGGTATCATTCTCTGGCGGTCTTTAATGCCATTGGATTCTTTATGATAATTTTCATCATTGTCCCTTTTTCTTCATTTTCTTCTGTTTGACTCTTTGGATGTTTTTCATCATAATAGTTGCATGTTCGGTACATCCCTAATTTTTTGGAGTGATAGGAACTTTATGATATCTTTTCGCTCATGAGATCTATAGAACATTTGTTCAGCTTTCTTATTGAGATAATCAGAATTCTGTTCTCTCCAAATTCCTCCACATACAAATTTGCTTTATTTACAAAAACCTCTTATGTTGAGCGCAGCTGTCTCTTTAAAAAATTCAGTCTCCTATTATAATTTGCAACAATTCCGCATAAATTGATTAATTCATCGTACTATAGAAAAATAAACTCATTCAGATCTCTTTGAAGTGTACATCAACCACCAAAAACTATATTTTTGAATATTTTAATATACTAAGGGTAGAATGAGCATTTTACTGTAAATAGTTAGAGTTTATTAGTGCTTTGCTTTCTTCTCAACAGTAATCTGTGATAAGTAGTTTATTGTGGTGTATGCAATGCCTCTAGAAATAAACAATCTTTGTTTCCCTTGTTCTGGGCTTGATGAAAATTACCTACGGATCCAATAACGAAAGTCTGGACATGTGCTGTACTTCAGAGGACGCATCTTCTAATATCTTTTTCTGTCATATATTGCCGATTCTGGCTTGATATATCTAACTTAATCAATGCAAAAAGCTTAATTTTAGTACTTTTTTTACCCCGTTTTTGGTACAATTAAGAAATCTTTCATATTAGTTATTAGATAGAACTCATTTAAATCTTCATGAAATCAGAATGAACCAAGATTCATGATTACTTACTTGCAAAAGATATGTTTTTTTGTTTGAAGTTAATTTTTATAATATAAAATATTTTATAAATATAATATTTTCGAACTGCCAGACAAAAAGCAAAATGTCACTTTCGTCAAACCTCAAAAAAAAAAAAAAACACTCAAAAAGTATAAATCCCTAAAAAGATATAATAAACAGATTAAGTCATAATCTAGTCTAATAAACAACATCCTATAGATTATCATATGCACTTCAATCGGAAGATTAAATTGGAAAAACTCTTACACAACAGAATAGGAAGATTAGGAGTTGGATTTAAAAAAAAAACCGTTTCGTTTTTTATAAAAAAAAACACTTTGTTTAATAAAAAAGATCAAAGGTCCAAAATTATAATTTATTGTTTTTTTTTTTTTTAAATACTTTTTTTCATTAATCCAAGTCTTTTAGAGTGTGTATTTAGCATTAAACAGAATACAATATGTGTTAAAAGAGGTTATATCATATCATAAAATATGAGTTTATTATTTAATAAAGTTTTATTAGTGCTCTAAGGCATATAATTATTACATTTCACTTGATCTGATTATTATTATTTATTATTATTATTAATATTATATTATATATTATATTATATATATGTTATTATTAATATATATTATTATTATATATATATATATATATATAAATATTATATATAGATATATATATATATATTATTATATAAATATTTATATTCTACTAATACATTCTCCCCTGGCCACCTTTTTAAAGAGGCCACACCGCTCCAGAAAGCCGCCACCGCTTCGGGCGGTCTAACAGTCAAATAAGAGAAGTTACAGCAAGGTGGTACGTGGATCGTAGAGGCGGCACCTCAGAAGGAAGTGCCTCTTATTGGTGTCCGGGGATATATACATCTATGCAATAATGGGGATATAATCGTTGTCTAGTATTAATCTGCAAATTTATATTGCATAACATTTGGGTGGTGGCCTGATCGCTCCGGGCGAGGTTAATGTGGTTTCTTCTGGACAGTGAGTTCCTCTGTTAGGGAGATGTTTGGGATGGGTGGTTTAGTAGATTGTTATTGAGGCGATTTGTAGATATTGTAAGTAATGGTTATGGGATGTGAAGACGCCATAGACTAGTTGGGGTGGGGAGGAATGTTGTTGTTAGATGTCATTATAAAGTTTGGCTTTTGAGGAGGGGGTGGGGTTTTTTAGTCTGTGTCGGGGGGGGTTGGAGCGTATTGTGGCAATGGAGGGTTTGGCATTGCGTGTTTTCTGGAAAATTTTCCTAACCCTGTTCGTGAGGGATTGGAAGGAGTGTGTCTCGTCCATGTAAATGCCTGGAGGGGTGTTTCGGTACATCCAGTGACTTATTCCAGCAACTCGTTTTGTGTAACTCTGCCGCTTTATTTATGTGTTGGATTGCTGATAGACTGGGAACCATCGCGCGGAGCATAATTTAAATATTAGTTCTGTGGAGTTGTTTGTAGAATGTGGTAAAGGGTGTGTTTTCTGTCGCTGATGTTGTGTTTGGAGAGAGTTCGGAGGGTGTTTAATTTTCCTTGGTTGAGGAAGTAATTTTGTCGATGTGGGAGGGGGGGAGATTGTCGTAAGTGAGTCCTAATTTTTTGGGGTTTTGTTTAGTGGAAGGGGGTTGTTGTTCAAATAGAATGAGGATTGGTTGCGGTCAGTGGTTAGGAGGGCTAAATGAGGATTTAAAGGACAGCTGTCATTTTGGTTTATTGGTGAGGTAGCTCAAGTTTCTAATAATTGTGGTATCTTTGGGATGTGCTGGGTGGCTGTGTTTACAGGTGGATGTTGGGAAATGAGACTGATGTTCGTTGCTAAGTTGATTAGTTTGGTGATTGGTGGTAGGGTGGGCAGATCTGTGTAGAAGTAGATGTGAGAGGAATGGAGAGATGGCGCCCTGTGGTAGCCGTTTTGCAGGGTTTGTGGAGTCGTGTAGAGGTGTTTTATGGAGGACTTTGGCAATATCTATGGTAAGGAAAATGTGGAAAGCCACTTTTTTAATCATTGTTCAGGGATTGAATGAATTTTGTATAATGAATATAATTGTTTGAGAAGTGGTCAAAGCTTTTGTTAATGTCGATGGCTGAAGTAATGGAATCGTGTTGATGGTGGGATTTGGTGAGCTTATTATGTTGTTGGTTGAGGAAGTGAGGGCTGTGTGTTGTTGAATGGTTTCTTTAAATTCCATGTGGAATCTGGGAGGGTGATTGTGGGGTAATATTTGTTTTAATATTAGTGTTATTCATCTCCCAAATATGGAGAGAAGAGAGATTCGTGCGGATAGGAGGAGGGGAATTGGGTCTATTTTTAGGTCAATTTTGGGATAATGATGCTTGTTTCAGATGCGGGGTATAATAATAAGTTTCCAGATTTGTTAAGATTGTCTGTGATGAGCAGAATGCTTTTCCTCCTAGGTGTTCAGGTGGAAGTTTGAGATTGAGTCTGCTGGTGAGTTTTTAAGGGTGTTGATTGTCTCTGATATCATTTTGGTTGTAAAAGGAGGTGGTGGTCTGGGAATTTCTTGAGTTGTTATTTTATATTTGTTATACCTATTATAATGAGGAAGAGTAGTATTATAACGTAGGAGATATAGATAGTAGTGTTTTATTAGCGGAGGTATACTGCTTTACTTGAATTGGTTCTTGAGAATAAAGGGAGGAGTATTTGTCGTACAGGATTGAGGGATCGTTATTAAGGATTAAGGGGTTGATTTTTATATGAGTTGTTGTTCGCTTATTTTTGCTAATCTTGACCAGTTACTCTATTATTAGATTCAAATGCTGAGATAGTTGGTTTTATTTTATAAGTATCTGTAAAAATTGTTAGTAGTATTGATTAGTTTGTATATATATAGATATAGAGCATCTGAGTTGTATTATAGTGAGTATTTGTTATTTGGGTATTAAGTGATTATAATGAGGTGTTAGGTCCTGAGATTTTCGGAGGAGTTTCTCATTATTATTAATCAAGAGTATGACTGAACACGGGAAGTATATTATGAGTATATTGTATATCATTCTTCATGGTAAGGCTTTGAGCAGTAGATGAGTTGGTCTGATTTGAAGATTGTTCTGTCCTTATATTTAAATAAGAATATGAATGTATGGGAGGGTTATAAATTGCAATGTTCCTTATATATAGGGTAAAGGTTTACATTACGGCGGTTAAATGGCATTTATGCACAATATGGTTTAGTATAATATATTCTGTTACATCATTAATAGTCATTATTTGTAGTTGGTTAAAATATATGTTAGGTGGTTACTATTGAGGGTTTTTTGAGAGTGAGATTAGAGTATGGATAGAGTCAAGTAAGTATGAATGATAATATTAGTGAAGATTATACTGTAATATATTGTAAGAGTATCTGGTAGTATATAGGGTTGTGTTCCAAGGTTATATATCTTGAGTATGTTAGGGATAGCGAGAACAAAATAATGAGCGTCTGTGGTAGAGTGTGGTAGATTGGTTTAGCTTGGGGAAGGGTATTCTCATGGTGGTGAGAGTTTTTTGGAAGTTAATAAGGATATTTACAGCAAGTGATTCCAAATTCCCTATGAGTATATGATTAGGACTACTACTAGGATCAGATGTAGTAGGTATTACCTACAATCTCTATAAAGGTATACGTGTGGTTAGGGCATTTATAGATCGCCTCAAGGAATGAGATTTTGGTATGTATGTATACTTATTAGTATTATTAAGTATTAGGGTGAGTGTTGGTTGTTTGGACGGTTTGTGAGTGTGGTACTCAATAGGGTTAAGTGGCGAATGAAAGGTATGAAGATCGTATTGTAATATGGTCCTTATGTTCATATATGAGTATGGAACAAGATATGGGATTATTAATTAAAGCGGCCGCAGGGAGTGTTGTTGGATGTTGTTTAGTAGTGTATTGTATTTATAGTGAGTATGGTATATCAAGTATTGTCGATATATGTGTTTATTAGGAGTGGTTAGAGGTGAGGAGTGGTGATCGAAAAGGTATTAACTATATTGACGATCTAGGTTAGAACATAGAGTACCATTAAGGTGTGGGAGAGGAGGGGTTGTTTTGTGAGGGCGAGGTGAGAGGCTTCTTGGATATGATAGCTATGGGAATATATTGATGTTTTTATGTCAGAAATAATGGCTATAATCATTATCTTTATAAAAAAAGTTGTTAAATAGGTCAATTTTAAATGTTTGGTATTTAGAATTATAGATAACGTATTTATAGTTGTGAGATTTTGGGGATTCTTTAGGCTGATAGATAAAAGGGGTAGTATCCTGAGCTTGTGTAAAATGAAGCATCATAATAGCCACTAAGCCAAAAGTGATTTGCTTAATTTGAAACTGGGAATAGGTGATACGGTAAATGGTAAGCAGTAGTACGGAGTGTAACCGCATAATCTAATAACGCTAATCTAATCATGCTGATGCTGTTAGTTCCGACCTTGTTGGCAGATAGGGCAGTAATATTAGGGGTCCCGGTGCTCCGACATCCTCCCGATACCCTAGTCAGGATGATATTAGTCTCCCCTACATTGTAAGTAAAGAACAGACAGATAAAAGGTCAGATGGTGAAGATATAGGTACAAGGTAATATAGTGGGAGAATGTCTAGCTAAGCTTAATGTAAAAATGACCTGTTGAGTGCCCGGTACTACTGTACCGGTTCCTTTTGGCAGTACCGATGACTGTGAGGGGGGGTAATTGTAAATACTTTGCAGTATGTGTTTATATACCTATATAGTACCCTACCCCGTATCAGCAGATAAAATTATCTTTGATATCTTTACTTCCCTGAGGAGTGTGGGTACCACTGATCAAGATGTATGCATACATACTGCTTGTAAGTTCACACACAGGCTACCTATATATATAATATATATATATGTACTATAATATAATAATAATAAGATATATATAATATCTATATATAATAATAATATATTATACCTGTTTATATATAATATATTATAATATATAATATTAATATATATAGCGTAAGTATATATATATATATATATATAGTATATATATATACTATATATAGATATAATATATATATATTATATATTATATATATATATATATATAATATATATACCTGGTAATAGTATATATATATATATAATTATATATAATATATAATATATATATTATTATATACGGTATTACTTATATATATAATATGAGTATAATATATATATATAATATATACTTATATTCTTCATGCTACCTTCTTTTCTCACCCAAAGACTGGTGGTCAAGGTCGTTAACAATGGCATAGACAAAAGGGCAAGGTAGAAGAATGAATGACAAAAGTCGAAAAGGAAAGCCCAGGCCTTACGCCCCCCCCCCTCTGTTCCATTAATTATAAGGACTCGCGTCGCAGTCAGAAAACCACCCTATAGCTTCACTGGACTTGCGACGCTGGACCCTTGCACTATGGTAATCGTCCGATGGTGAGATCATGCGTTGACCAGGTGGGCCCAGCCATACCCCCTCACA
Organism: Trachelipus rathkii; assembly: GCA_015478945.1. Taxonomy (NCBI): domain Eukaryota; kingdom Metazoa; phylum Arthropoda; class Malacostraca; order Isopoda; family Trachelipodidae; genus Trachelipus; species Trachelipus rathkii. Next base: position 13,229 of record JABUQX010125669.1, read on the forward strand.
AAAACCCCGCCATTATCTCTTATTATGCACCTTTAATCTCGCCTCTGCCAAACTCACATTCTCCTCCTTCACAGACATTGCTGTTACTGACTCTCAAATCACTTTTTCTTCCATCTCCCCAGCCGGGTCGGGTTTTCAGAACACACTCGCACATTACATTCTGCTTAAAAACCGCTATCATTCATTCCTTCCACATGTACCAACCTTCATCATATTTCATTACTCCTCGTTTACCGCTTTCTCACACCACACACAGACTCTCTCCTAATATTCATCCTCATTCTTTTCATTCCTTCTCGAGACTACATGCCCTAGATTGTCCATCTGAATCACATTGAACTTATGATCTATACTTCTTATTCCGACCATAGTCTCACTACTATCAATAACACAGGTAACAAACATACCTATGTAGACCCTAGCGCACTCAAACGTAGTCCTTTACATTAACCGATTTTAATTGCAACCACCACTGTATCACTGCATTCACACTTTCCTACTATCACCTGCATTTCATCCGTTCCTCTCTTCTCATCCAACATATAACCTCTACAAACATATCTTTAATACCTGCCACAGAGCGCACCCATCTAACATAATTCAACGAGTGAGGACTGTCCTTCACTCACAACCATAACCTAAACTCTTATCTACGTTTACTTTTAATCCCCTCCTTTCTACACACCCTGCCAAAGTCCTCTCTACCATCCTCTCAAGTCGTTCAGATTTCGTGCCACAAAATAACAACAATCATACGCTATAATTGGTTAAGGGGCAACCCTCAACTCATCCATCCATCACATGCTAACTCCATTTCCTGTCACGCCCACGTTCTAGTTCTTTCATAAGCCCATCCAAATACAAATTGAAAATAACCAAGGAGACATAACACATCTCTGCCGCACTCCGCTATTAATACTCAACCAATTAAACAAATCACTTTGACACCATTTATTCTTACAGCCGCCTCACTATCGGTCATACATACTTTGTATTCCATTCAGAAGCCTATCACTTACACCTGCCATAGAGCTTCCCGATTAACCCTATCATACCCCTTGTGCAAATCCAGTAAATACATAAAATACAATTTATATCTTGCCTCTCTCTCATTTTCTCTATTATTTGTATTTCACTATTAGTAAAGATTTGATCCACATGCCTCTACTATCTCCTAAACGCACTTGTTTCTCGTCGACCTATCAAAGTCCTTCGAGTAACTCGGCGCACTCTTGGCCGAAAACAACCGAGCATCTAATCTCGGCTCCAACGCAAACCAATAAACTTAATATACCACCCTATGAACTTTCTGACGTATTTTCCCTTTATCCTCCTTACGCTTATATAAGGTACTATTACTCTCTCCTAAATCCCTTCGGAAACTATACCCTCGCATAAACGCTTATTACAGCAACCTTCAAGATTCCAATCAATCCCCATCTCTGCGTCCTTCTTTGATCATTTCATCCAGTTAATTTCAGTGCTATTCCTGCAGATTTATGTTGTCTTCCAAATCATTTCCGCGAGCCACATTCCTCCTCTTGCTAACTCAACTCATCCCAAAATACCTATTCCTTCTGTGGATCGGATGAAGCAATAGGACGATAGTAGTGAGGAATCTCCTCTTCCCTTCCCCAGAGAAGACAACTTTTCTTCTGAGAGCTGTCCCCCTTCTCCTGAGAGTAGTCCCCCCTTTTCCAGAGAGCAGCCTCCCATCTTCTGAGAGGAGTCCCCTTTCTTCTAAGAGCAGTTCCCATTTTCCTGAAAGGAGTCCTCCTTCTCCTGAGAAGATTCCCTATTCTTTTGCGAAGAGTACCCCTTCTTCTGAGAGGAGTCCCCCTTCTCTTTAAAGGAGCCCTCCTTTTCTGAGAGGAGTCCCCCTTCTCCTGAGAGGAGTCCCCATTCTCCTGAGAGTATTCCCTATTCTCCTGAGAGGAGTTCGCTTCTTCTGAGAAGAGTCCCCTTTCTCCTGAGAGTATTCTCCATTTTCCTGAGAAGAGTCCCTCTTCTTCTGAGAGGAATCCCTTCTTCTGTTAGGAGTCCCCCTTCTCCTGAGAGTAAGCCCCCTTTTCTTTCTTGTGAGAGGAATCCCCCTTCTCCCTAGAGGAGTCCTCCTTCTCCTGAGAGGAGTCTCCCTTCTCCTAAGAGGAGTCCCCATTCTCCTTAGAGGAGTCCCACTTCTCCTGAGAGGACTCCCCATTCTCCTGAAAAGAGTCCCCTTCTTCTGAGAGGAGTACCCCTTCTCCTTAAAAGAGCTCTCTTTCCTTTCCTGAGAGGAGCCCCCCCCCTCTGATAGTTCCCTTCTTCTGAGAAGAGTCCCTTTTCACCTGAGAGGATACCCCATTCTCCTGAGAAGAGTCTTCCTTCTTCTGAGAGGAGTCCTTTCTCCTGAGAGCAGTCCCCCTTCTCCTGAGAGGAGTCTCTCTTCTCTTGAGAGGAGTCTCCCTTCTCCTGAGAGAAGTCCCCCTTCTCCGCAGCGACTGAATGACTGACCGTTTCTACCAAGGCAGAGTGCAAGCTCGGAAACACAAATTTTGAGAATCATACAAGGGATATCATCAGAACCATTGGTCTTCTTATTGTTAGACTCTGAGAGAGCATCAATTACATTGTTAAGCATATACGAATTGGAGGGTGCTTAGAAGGGAAAATGGCTCTGGGATCATCTAGGGGGGGAATAGAGGAAAAGGAGTGAGCGACAGAGGTGACCTTTTGTGAAGTATAGAGAGGTAGTTATGACGTCGAAAGATACTAGGGAAAAAAAAGAGTAAAGATAGAGTTAACATTTTTTTTGTGCAAAATATCAGATAGAGCGTGAAGAAGAGGAATCAGAAAGGACATTGCATTTGCAGAAAGATCATTGCAGGAAAATGTTTTATTGTTACTGAGAATAGATTTCGTATGATTCAAAGATGAAATATAAGATGTGAGTTTTTCGAATTTGAAAACCTCTCTCTCTCTCTCTCTCTCTCTCTCTCTCTCTCTCTCTCTCTCTCTCTCTCTCTCTCTCTCTCTCTCTCTTTCTCTCTGAAAGAAGCGTCCCTGCGGCGAATAGTACGAGAAAAAGGAGACTCTGAACCAAGGTTTCTAGTTTTATTTGAAAGGAAGGAATTTGGTACGTAAACCTCTATGCCAGAGAAAACCACAGCAGGTGACTATCTCTACGCTGTCAGAGGAACTCTGCTAAGTAATAATATTACCGAGGAAAATAAAAGAAGTTCGACCAGTTTGTTGGAGACAGAGATAAGAAAATGATCAGAGGAACCCAGATGAAAAAAAGAGTTTAACAGCATAAAAAAAAGGATTATAATTATAAGTTAAAAAATGTTAAGAATATTGAGTTCATCTTCATGACGTTCAAAGATAAGCTTATGAAGTTGAACCATCTGCTCAAAGTTTTTATGGATAGAAAAATGAAAGACAAGTTTACCGGATGTATCTTAAGAACCAGAAGAAAGCTAAATTATTAGTGGTAATCATTGAAATCATCTAAAATTATTATTTTTGAGGAAAGAGCAGAAGAGAGAATATTATCTAATTTAGGATTTAGATAGTCAAAAGAATTTAGATAAAGTCAGTAGAGTTAGAAGATAAACATTAGAGAACAAATAAATATAGATAAATATTGACGGGAGAAAATTCGAAAGACTAAAAATTATAAACATGATAACGAACAGTTTCACAACATCCACATTTGATTGAAGATTGAAAATAGAGAATGTAATAGTTAACAGAGTGGGATTTACTATCAGAGCGCCAAAGCACTTGAATTTCGATCAAGAACAAGACCTGTGATATAGAGGAAGAGAGGTGGTGTTTAAGAAAGTGAGTTGGTGTTCAACAAACTGAGGTGGTGTTCAACAAAGTGAGGTGGTGTTCAATAAAGTGAGGTGGTGTTCAACAAAGTGAGATAGTGTTCAACAAAGTGAGATGATGTTCAACAAAGTGAGGTGGTGTTCAACAAAGTGAGGTGGTGTTCAGCAAAGTGAGGTGATGTGCAACAAAGTGAGGTGGTGTTCAACAAAGTGATGTGATGTTCTACAAAGTGAGGTGGTTTTCAATAAAGTGAGGTGGTGTTCAAGAAAGTGAGGTGGTGTTCCAGAAAGTGAGGTGGTGTTCAAGAAAGTGAGGTGGTGTTCCAGAAAGTGAGGTGGTGTTCAACAAAGGAAAAATTAGAATAAATACAGCAAAATTTACAGAAAATAGTTAAATAAAGGTCATTCACCAAAGCATGACGACGGAGAAGCCTTTGCTGCACAAACACTATCACTGGAGTCTGCCAACTCACAAGTGATGGTTGAGAAGAGTGGAAAATAGTCATGCTTAGATAATCCAATCAAAGCATGTCCGAAGTAAATTTATGTTTCGCCATTTTGTGAGTTAATTAAAAGAATATGTTTGAACGACTGCCTCTAAGTTTGTAAGAACCTCTGAAGAAGAGGAGAGTGATGGGAGTATCCACTAAACAAATTTACCAGGCACTACAATGTATGAATGAGAGTATAGTAAAGTATCCTGTGAGAAGGTGAAGTGTGAAATAATGTATGAAAAGAAAACGTAGTGCAAACAAAATGATGTTCTAGTCGAACCTAACACTCCGCTGTGTATATCCAATGAAGAGGACTTCCATCGCTACGGGCACCCACCTACGTCCAGCACTTTACCAGAGTAAACCTAAAAAAAGCATATAAACAAGTCATATTCATAATATTCCAAAAATTATTCAAATATGTCGAACAGCGGAAGACAAATTAATAGTATTATTTATATTGTTTCATACATCGTTATCTTAAAAATGCGGATGCGGATGCGGATGTGGATATATTTATAACTGCGGATGCGGATGATAATTTTAATGCGAATATATATATATATATATATATATATATATATATATATATATATATATATATATATATATAATATATATATATATATATATATGCTATGTAATAATATATATATATATAATAATATAATAATAATAGCAACTAATAATATATATATATATATATATATATATATAATAATATATATATATATATATATATATATATATATATATATATATAACTATATAATATATATATATATATATAACTATATATATATATATATGTAATAATATATATATATATATATATATATATATATATATAATATATATATATGACTATATATATATATATATATAATATATATATATATATATATATATATATATATGTATATAATATATATATATATATATAATATATATATATATATATATATATATATATATATGCTTTGGTGTTAATCTTTGCAGATACTTTATCCACTCTTCGCAACTTTCCCAAAGGTTAAAAGTAAATAATATTTTCCTCCATTTGCGATAACAATACGAATTATCAATTAATTGATATACCTTATAATAACAAGTTAATAATTAATGTGTAAATAAAATAAATCTCGAACGTCTAAAGAAGATAAAAAGAGATCTCGAGCTTCTAGAGGAGAGAAAAAAGAGATCTCGAGTATCTTGAGGTGAGACCTATATAACTTAAATATCTCTGCTGATTCAATTTCTGATTGCGTTCTTTCATTATAGTAACAAAACAACTTGAGCGCAGTAATTCGTTTGTCTCGTGTTATTCCCTAAGGGGGGGGGGAGAAACAAACCTTTCCACACAATTTGAACCCTCTACAGAGATTATTAAGTAAACAGATAGCAAAAATTAACTCCTACGCTGCATCCATAGCGATATATTAAGACCGTGAAGCGACGCTACTCTGCGAAATGCGAAGAAGAATCGATGTTTGGTAAACAAAATCTACGGGATTTTCTACATTGAAATTAATTAGAATTTAATTAAAATAAAACTACGGGTTTTATTATTATTATTATTATTATTATTATTATTATTATTATTATTATTATTATTATTATTATTATTATTATTATTATTATTATTATTATTATTATTATTATTAGACCTTATGAGTTTCATGGCGCAGATAAAAAAATTTTAAACTTTTTTTTCATATATTGTTAGTATATGATACTAGCAATTAATTAAAATACTGATGAGAAAGATGCGAAATTTGAAAATATTAAAAATTTAATAATAAAGTAAGCAAAAACGTTCATTTAGCATGAGAAAGAAAATTGGATTTTAGTGCTAATACGTGAAAGAATTTAAGGTGAAGTAAAAAATAATGTTTGTGGGTATTTTACTTGTAAATAAAAATTTTTTTTTTTTCATATAGATCCTGTGTATACATAACAAAACATCATAATCTGAACTTAGAGGGCAGTAAACCGCAATCTAACCTATATGGATCGATGATGCAATAACACTCGACCTAACCTATATGGATCGACGATGCAGTAAAATTCGACCTAACCTACATGGATCTACTTTGCCGTAACAGATTTTCTCTTGCTTTCGGGCAAGATTTTGCACTACAGAAAATACCCCGAGAAGTCGCTCTGTCCCGGGTGCTGCCAAACGTACGATGCGTAAAGAAGTACGATATTATTAAATAATAACTTTTTTTTTTTTTGATTTTTTTGATCCTGTTCATCAACATTTAAATTTATTTTTAGTATCATAATAGCAATATATGAAAAAAAAGTTTAAAAAAAATCATTTATCTACCCCATTAAACTCAAAAGACATTATTATTATTATTATTATTATTATTATTATTATTATTATTATTATTATTATTATTATTATTATTATTATTATTATTATTATTATTAGTGTGTGTGTGTGTGTGTGTGTGACAAATAGTTTTATATTGCCATCAGATCAAATAAGATATATATATATATATATATATATATATATATATATATATATATATATATATATATATATATATATATATATATATATATATATATATATATATATATATATATATATATTCTTCTTCTATATATATATATATATATATATATATATATATATTTATATGCTGATCTCCTTTTCATTAACCAGAGAGCTATCGGACTTCCACAATACTGCTTTCTCCTTTGTTGATTTAAAAAACTTAACTTTGAAGGGCAAGCAATAATCGATGGCTTGACCTACTGAGACCACAAAGAAACCGACAACGCTAGCCATTTCCTAATTATAGTGATATATTATTAACATTCTTCCTAAATTGCTGGAAGGTGTTAATGTAGCTTTACAGAAGGGCTGCATTGCAGAATCAAATTTTTGGAAGGATGAAGCAAAAATCTATAGGCTATAAAAAGCTATAAAAATAAACCTATAAAATAAATAAAACTGTAAAATAAAATAAATAAAAATAAAATAAAATAAGCTATAAAAATATTTTTCATATTTTAATTGTTAAGTGAAAATAAAGAATTTAGAAATAAGTAATTTTTTTTATTACGTTTCATAAAGAGTTAATGGAACATTAGTTATGATTGGGGGGGGGGGAGTCGTATCCAGAGAAAGTAACGGCTAATTTATAATTAATAAACCGGAGCAGGAGTCCGTTAATTTTAAAATGTAGCCGGAGTAATTGTGATAAAAACCTGATAAATCAAAAAAAGAAAAAAAAAAAAAAAAAAAAACAAGCAAAAAAAACAGTGCTTAACAGCATAACAGCATAACAGCATGGCGGTGTATCAGCATAACCAAACATTATAGCAGTTTGCTTAACAGCCTAACAGCATGGTGGTGTATCAGCATAACAAATAGCATTATAAAAGTTTGTTGAACAGCCTG
>JABUQX010125670.1:0-24712 GCA_015478945.1 Trachelipus rathkii
GGTATGCAACTTCGTTCAGTTAAAATGGTGTTAACCGTTTTCGCATTTATCATTAAACACTTTCCCTTTGGTTTACGTGCGCCACTCATAGTATTTGCTGCCAACTGTTTTTGGGTAAATCTCAGTATTTGCTGCCAACTGTTTTGGGTAAATCTTGGTATTTGCTGCCAACTGTTTTGGGTAAATCTTAGTATTTTCTGCCAACTGTTTTGGGTAAATCTTTAGTATTTGCTGCCAACTGTTTTGGGTAAATCTTATTATTTGCTGCCAACTGTTTTGGGTAGATCTTAGTATTTGCTGCCAACTGTTTTTGGGTAAATCTTAGTATTTGCTACCAACTGTTTTGGGTAAAATCGCTGATATTGCTGCCAAGCTGTTTAGTAAATCTTAGTATTTGCTGTCAACTGTTTTGGGTAAATCTAAGTATTTGCCTTCCCAACTGATTTTAATTAATCTTTGTATTTGCTGTAACTGTTTTGGTAATCTTATTGCTGCCAACTGTTTTTTGGGTTAAATCTTATTAAATTGCTGTAACTGTTTTGGGTAAATCTTGTATTTGCTGCCAACTTTTTTGGGTAAATCTTAGTATTTGCTGCCAACTGGTTTGGGTAAATCTTAGTATTTGCTACCAACTGTTTTGAGTAAATCTTAGTATTTGCTCTTAATGTTTGGGTAAATCTTAATGTTGGTGTAACTGTTTGGGTAAATCTCTTAGTATTTAACTCTGTGTTTTGGGTAAATCATAGTATTTGCTGCCAACTGTTTTGGGTAAATCTAAGTATTTGCTGCCAACTGTTTTGGGTAAATCTTTGTATTTGCTGCCAACTGTTTTGGGTAAATCTTAGTATTTTCTGCCAAATTTTTGGGTAAATCTTATTATTTGCTGCCAACTGTTTTGTGTAAATCTTTGTATTTGCTGCTTACTGTTTGGGTAAATCTTTGTATTTGCTGCCAACTGTTTTGGGTAAGTATTTGCTGCCAACTGCTTTGGGTAAATCTTAGTATTTGCTGCCATCTGTTTTGGTTAAATCTTAGTATTTGCTGCCAACTATTTTGGGTAAATCTTAGTATTTGCTGCCAGCTGTTTTGGGTGAAATCTTAAATATTTGCTGCCAACTGTTTTGGGTAATCTTTGTATTTGCTGCCAACTGTTTGGTTAAATCTTAGTATTGCTGCCAACTCTTTTAGGTAAATCTTAGTATTTGCTGCCAACTGTTTTGGGTAAATCTTTGTATTTGCTGCCAACTGTTTTGGGTAATCTTTGTATTTGCTGCCAACTGTTTTTGTTAAATCTTAGTATTTGCTGCCAACTGTTTTGGGTAAATCTTAGTATTTGCTGCCAACATTTTTGGGTAAATCTTAGTATTTGCTACAAACTGTTTTGTGTAAATCTTAGTATTTGCTACCAACTGTTTTGGGTAAATCTTAGTATTTGCTGCCAACTGTTTTGGGTAAATCTTAGTATTTGCTGCCATCTGTTTTGGGTAAATCTTAGTATTTGCTGCCAACTGTTTTGGGTAAATCTTAGTATTTGCTGCAAACTGTTTTTGGGTAAATCTTAGTATTTGCTGCCAACTGTTTTGGGTAAATCTTAGTATTTGCTGCCAACTGTTTTGGGTAAATCTTAGTATTTGCTGCCAACTGTTTTGGGTAAATCTTAGTATTTGCTGCCAACTGTTTTGGGTAAATCTTAGTATTTGCTGCCAACAGTTTTGGGTAAATTTTAGTATTTGCTGCCAACTGTTTTGGGTAAATCTTTGTATTTGCTGCCAACTGTTTTGGGTAAATCTTAGTATTTGCTGCCAACTGTTTTGGGTAAATCTTAGTATTTGCTGCCAACTGTTTTGGGTAAATCTTTGTATTTGCTGCCAACTGTTTTTGGTAAATCTTAGTATTTGCTGCCAACTGTTTTGGGTAAATCTTAGTATTTGCTGCCAACTGTTTTGGGTAAATCTTAGTATTTGCAGCCAACTGTTTTGGGTAAATCTTAGTATTTGCTGCCAACTGTTTTGGGTAAATCTTAGTATTTGCCAACTGTTTTAGGTAAATCTTAGTATTTGCTGCCAACTGTTTTGGGTAAATCTTAGTATTTGCTGCCAACTGTTTTGGGTAAATCTTAGTATTTGCTGCCAACTGTTTTGGGTAAATCTAAGTATTTGCTGCCAACTGTTTTGGGTAAATCTCTGTATTTGCTGCCAACTGTTTTGGGTAAATCTTAGTATTTGCTGCCAACTAATTTGGGTAAATCTTTGTATTTGCTGCCAACTGTTTTGGGTAAATCTTAGTATTTGCTGCCAACTGTTTTGGGTAAATCTTAGTATTTGCTGCCAACTGTTTTGGGTAAATCTTAGTATTTGTTGCCAACTGTTTTGGGTAAATCATAGTATTTGCTGCCAACTGTTTTGGGTAAATCTTAGTATTTGCTGCCAACTGTTTTTGGGTAAATCTTAGTATTTGCTGCCAACTGTTTTGGGTAAATCTTAGTATTTGCTGCCAACTGTTTTGGGTAAATCTTGGTATTTGCTGCCAACTGTTTTGGGTAAATCTTAGTATTTGCTGCCAACTGTTTTGGGTAAATCTTAGTATTTGCTGCCAACTTTTTTGGGTAAAACTTAGTATTTGCTACCAACTGTTTTGGGTAAATCTTAGTATTTGCTGCCAACTGTTTTGAGTAAATCTTAGTATTTGCTGCCAACTGTTTTGGGTAAATCTTAGTATTTGATGCCAACTGTTTTGGGTAAATCTTAGTATTTGCTGCCAACTTTTTTGGGTAAATCTTAGTATTTGCTGCCAACTGTTTTGGGTAAATCTTAGTATTTGCTGCCAACTGTTTTGGGTAAATCTTTGTATTTGCTGACTGTTTTGGGTTAATCTTAGTATTTGCTGCCAACTGTTTTGGGTAAATCTTAGTATTTGCTGCCAACTGTTTTGTGTAAATCTTTGTATTTGCTGCTTACTGTTTTGGGTAAATCTTAGTATTTGCTGCCAACTGTTTTGGGTAAATCTTAGTATTTGCTGCCAACTCTTTTGGGTAAATCTTAGTATTTGCTGCCAACTGTTTTGGGTAAATCTTAGTATTTGCTGCCAACTGTTTTAGGTAAATCTTTGTATTTGCTGCCAACTGTTTTGGGTAAATCTTAGTATTTGCTGCCAACTGTTTTGGGTAAATCTTAGTATTTGCTGCCAACTGTTTTAGGTAAATCTTAGTATTTGCTGCCAACTGTTTTGGGTAAATCTTAGTATTTGCTGCCAACTGTTTTGGGTAAATCTTAGTATTTGCTGCCAACTGTTTTGGGTAAATCTTAGTATTTGCTGCCATCTGTTTTGGGTAAATCTTAGTATTTGCTGCCAACTGTTTTGGGTAAATCTTAGTAAATTTGCTGCCGATGGTTTTTGGGTGAAATCTTAGTATTTGCTGCCAACTGTTTGGGTAAATCTTAGTATTTGCTGCCAACTGTTTGGGTAAATCTTAGTATTTGCTGCCAACTGTTTTGGGTAAATCTTAGTATTTGCTGCCAACTGTTTTGGGTAAATCTTAGTATTTGCTGCCAACAGTTTTGGGTAAATTTTAGTATTTGCTGCCAACTGTTTTGGGTAAATCTTAGTATTTGCTGCCAACTGTTTTGGGTAAATCTTAGTATTTGCTGCAAACTGTTTTGGGTAAATCTTAGTTTTTGCTGCCAACTGTTTTGGGTAAATCTTAGTATTTGCTGCCAACTGTTTTGGGTAAATCTTAGTATTTGCTGCCAACTGTTTTGGGTAAATCTTAGTATTTGCTGCCAACTGTTTTGGGTAAATCTTAGTATTTGCAGCCAACTGTTTTGGGTAAATCTTAGTATTTGCTGCAACTGGTTTGGGTAAATCTTAGTATTTGCTGCCAACTGTTTGGGTAAATCTTAGTATTTTGCTGCCAACTGTTTTGGGTAAATCTTAGTATTTGCTGCCAACTGTTTTGGGTAAATCTTAGTATTTGCTGCCAACTGTTTTGGGTAAATCTAAGTATTTGCTGCCAACTGTTTTGGGTAAATCTCTGTATTTGATGCCAACTGTTTTGGGTAAATCTTAGTATTTGCTGCCAACTGTTTTGGGTAAATCTTAGTATTTGCTGCCAACTGTTTTGTGTAAATCTTAGTATTTGCTGCCAACTGTTTTGGGTAAATCTTTGTATTTGCTGCTTACTGTTTTGGGTAAATCTTAGTATTTGCTGCCAACTGTTTTGGGTAGATCTATTTGCTGCCAACTGTTTTGGTTAAATCTTAGTATTTGCTGCAAACTGTTTTGGGTAAATCTTATTTTCTGCCAACTGTTTTAGGTAAATCTTTGTATTTGCTGCCAACTGTTTTGGGTAAATCTTAGTATTTGCTGCCAACTGTTTTGGGTAAATCTTAATATTTGCTGCCAACTGTTTTGGGTAAATCTTAGTATTTGCTGCCAACTGTTTTGGGTAAATCTTAGTATTTGCCGCCAACTGTTTTGGGTAAATCTTAGTATTTGCTGCCAACTGTTTTGGGTAAATCTTAGTATTTGCTTTCTGTTTTGGGTAAATCTTAGTATTTGCTGCCAACTGTTTTGGGTAAATCTTAGTATTTGCTGCCAACTGTTTTGGGTAAATCTTAGTATTTGCTGCCAACTGTTTTGGGTAAATCTTAGTATTTGCTGAAAACTGTTTTGGGTAAATCTTAGTATTTGCTTCCCAACTGTTTTAGGTAAATCTTAGTATTTGCTGCAACTGTTTTGGGTAAATCTTGGTATTTGCTGCCAACTGTTTGGGTAAATCTTAGCATTTGCTGCCAACTGTTTTGGGTAAATCTTAGTATTTGCTGCCAACTGTTTTGGGTAAATCTAAGTATTTGCTGCCAACTGTTTTGGGTAAATCTTAGTATTTGCTGCCAACTGTTTTGGGTAAATCTTAGTATTTTGCTGCCAACTGTTTTGGGTAAATCTTAGTATTTGCTGCCAACTGTTTTGGGTAAATCTTAGTATTTTGCTGCCAACTGTTTTGGGTAAATCTTAGTATTTGCTGTCATGCTTTGGGTAAATCTTAGTATTTGCTGCCAACTGTTTTGGGTAAATCTTTTGCTGCCAACTGTTTTTGGTAAATCTAAGTATTTGCTGCCCAACTGTTTTGGGTAAATCTCTGAATATTTGCTGCCAACTGTTTTGGGTAAATCTTAGTATTTGCTGCCAACTGTTTTGGATAAATCTTAGTATTTGCTGCCAACTGTTTTGGGTAAATCTTAGTATTTGCTGCCAACTGTTTTGGGTAAATCTTGGTATTTGCTGCCAACTGTTTTGGGTAAATCTTAGTATTTGCTGCCAACTGTTTTGGGTAAATCTTAGTATTTGCTGCCAACTGTTTTGGGTTAATCTTAGTATTTGCTGCCAACTGTTTTGGGTAAATCTTAGTATTTGCTGCCAACTGTTTTGGGGAAATCTTAGTATTTGCTGCCAACTGTTTTGGGTAAATCTTAGTATTTACTGCCAACTGTTTTGGGTAAATCTTAGTATTTGCTGCCAACTGTTTTGGGTAAATCTTAGTATTTGCTGCCAACTGTTTTGGGTAAATCTTAGTATTTGCTGCCAACTGTTTTGGGTAAATCTTAGTATTTGCTGCCAACTGTTTTGGGTAAATCTTTGTATTTGCTGCCAACTGTTTTAGGTAAATCTTAGTATTTGCTGCCAACTGTTTTGGGTAAATCTTAGTATTTGCTACCAACTGTTTTGGGTAAATCTTAGTATTTGCTGCCAACTGGTTTGGGTAAATCTTAGTATTTGCTGCCAACTGTTTTGGGTAAATCTTAGTATTTGCTGCCAACTGTTTTGAGTAAATCTTAGTATTTGCTGCCAACTGTTTTAGGTAAATCTTAGTATTTGCTGCCAACTGTTTTGGGTAAATCTTAGTATTTGCTGCCAACTGTTTTGAGTAAATCTTAGTATTTGCTGCCAACTGTTTTGGTTAAATCTTTGTATTTGCTGCCAACTGTTTTGGTTAAATCTTAGTATTTGCTGCCAACTGTTTTGGGTAAATCTTTGTATTTGCTGCCAACTGTTTTGGGTAAATCTTAGTATTTGCTGCCAACTGTTTTGGGTAAATCTTAGTATTTGCTGCCAACTGTTTTGGGTAAATCTTAGTATTTGCTGCCAACTGTTTTGGGTAAATCTTAGTATTTGCTGCCAACTGTTTTGGGTAAATCTTAGTATTTGCCGCCAACTGTTTTGGGTAAATCTTAGTATTTGCTGCCAACTGTTTTGGGTAAATCTAAGTATTTGCTGCCAACTGTTTTGGGTAAATCTCTGTATTTGATGCCAACTGTTTTGGGTAAATCTTAGTATTTGCTGCCAACTGTTTTGGGTAAATCTTAGTATTTGCTGCCAGCTGTTTTGGGTAAATCTTAGTATTTGCTGCCAACTGTTTTGGGTAAATCTTAGTATTTGCTGCCAACTGTTTTGGGTAAATCTAAGTATTTGCTGCCAACTGTTTTGGGTAAATCTCTGTATTTGATGCCAACTGTTTTGGGTAAATCTTAGTATTTGCTGCCAACTGTTTTGGGTAAATCTTAGTATTTGCTGCCAACTGTTTTGGGTAAATTTTAGTATTTGCTGCCAACTGTTTTGGGTAAATCTTTGTATTTGCTGCTTACTGTTTTGGGTAAATCTTAGTATTTGCTGCCAACTGTTTTGGGTAAATCTTAGTATTTGCTGCCAACTGTTTTGGGTAAATCTTAGTATTTGCTGTCAACTGTTTTGGGTAAATCTTAGTATTTGCTGCCAACTGTTTTGGGTAAATCTTAGTATTTGCTGCCAACTGTTTTTGGTAAATCTTAGTATTTGCTGCCAACTGTTTTGGGTAAATCTTTGTATTTGCTGCCAACTGTTTTGGGTAAATCTTAGTATTTGCTGCCAACTGTTTTGGGTAAATCTTAGTATTTGCTGCCAACTGGTTTGGGTAAATCTTAGTATTTGCTGCCAACTGTTTTGGGTAAATCTTAGTATTTGCTGCCAACTGTTTTGGGTAAATCTTAGTATTTGCTGCCAACTGTTTTGGGTAAATCTTAGTATTTGCTGCCAACTGTTTTGTGTAAATCTTAGTATTTGCTGCCAACTGTTTTGGGTAAATCTTAGTATTTGCTGAAAACTGTTTTGGGTAAATCTTAGTATTTGCTTCCAACTGTTTTGGGTAAATCTTAGTATTTGCTGCCAACTGTTTTGGGTAAATCTTAGTATTTACTGCCAACTGTTTTGGGTAAATCTTAGTATTTGCTGCCAACTGTTTTGGGTAAATCTTGGTATTTGCTGCCAACTGTTTTGGGTAAATCTTAGTATTTGCTGCCAACTGTTTTGGGTAAATCTTGGTATTTGCTGCCAACTGTTTTGGGTAAATCTTAGTATTTGCTGCCAACTGTTTTGTGTAAATTTTAGTATTTGCTGCCAACTGTTTTGGGTAAATCTTAGTATTTGCTGCCAACTGTTTTAGGTAAATCTTAGTATTTGCTGCCAACTGTTTTGGGTAAATCTTTGTATTTGCTGCCAACTGTTTTTGGTAAATCTTAGTATTTGCTGCCAACTGTTTTGGGTAAATCTTAGTATTTGCTGCCAACTGTTTTGGGTAAATCTTGGTATTTGCTGCTAACTGTTTTGGGTAAATCTTAGTATTTGCTGCCAACTGTTTTGGGTAAATCTTAGTATTTGCTGCCAACTGTTTTGGGTAAATCTTAGTATTTGCTGCCAACTGTTTTCGGTAAATCTTAGTATTTGCTGCCAACTTGTTTGGGTAAATCTTAGTATTTGCTGCCAACTGTTTTGGGTAAATCTTAGTATTTGCTGCCAACTGTTTTGGGTAAATCTTAGTATTTGCTGCCAACTGTTTTGGGTAAATCTTAGCATTTGCTGCCAACTGTTTTGGGTAAATCTTAGTATTTGCTGCCAACTGTTTTGGGTAAATCTTAGTATTTGCTGCCAACTGTTTTGGGTAAATCTTAGTATTTGCTGCCAACTGTTTTTGGGTAAATCTTAGTATTTGCTGCCAACTGTTTTGGGTAAATCTTAGTATTTGCTACCAACTGTTTTGGGTAAATCTTAGTATTTGCTGTCAACTGTTTTGGGTAAATCTTAGTATTTGCTGCCAACTGTTTTTGGGTAAATCTTAGTATTTGCTGCCAACTGTTTTGGGTAAATCTTAGTATTTGCTGCCAACTGTTTTGGGTAAATCTTAGTATTTGCCGCCAACTGTTTTGGGTAAATCTTAGTATTTGCTGCCAACTGTTTTGGGTAAGTAAATCTTAGTATTTGCTGCCAACTGTTTTAGGTAAATCTTAGTATTTGCTGCCAACTGTTTTGGGTAAATCTTAGTATTTGCTGCCAACTGTTTTGGGTAAATCTTAGTATTTGCTGCCAACTGTTTTGGGTAAATCTTTGTATTTGCTGCCAACTGTTTTGGGTAAATCTTAGTATTTTCTGCCAACTGTTTTGGGTAAATCTTAGTATTTGCTGCCAACTGTTTTGGGTAAATCTTAGTATTTGCTGCCAACTGTTTTGAGTAAATCTTAGTATTTGCTGCCAACTGTTTTGGGTAAATCTTAGTATTTGCTGCCAACTGTTTTGGGTAAATCTTGGTATTTGCTGCCAACTGTTTTGGGTAAATCTTAGTATTTGCTGCCAACTGTTTTAGGTAAATCTTAGTATTTGCTGCCAACTGTTTTGGGTAAATCTTAGTATTTGCTGCCAACTGTTTTGGGTAAATCTTAGTATTTGCTGCCAACTGTTTTGGGTAAATCTTAGTATTTGCTGCCAACTGTTTTGGGTAAATCTTAGTATTTGCTGCCAACTGTTTTGGATAAATCTTAGTATTTGCTGCCAACTGTTTTGGGTAAATCTTAGTATTTGCTGCCAACTGTTTTGGGTAAATCTTAGTATTTGCTGAAAACTGTTTTGGGTAAATCTTAGCATTTGCTGCCAACTGTTTTGGGTAAATCTTAGTATTTGCTGCCAACTGTTTTGGGTAAATCTTAGTATATGCTGCCAACTGTTTTGGGTAAATCTTAGTATTTGCTGCCAACTGTTTTGGGTAAATCTTAGTATTTGCTGCCAACTGTTTTGAGTAAATCTTAGTATTTGCTGCCAACTGTTTTAGGTAAATCTTAGTATTTGCTGCCAACTGTTTTGGGTAAATCTTAGTATTTGCTGCCAACTGTTTTGAGTAAATCTTAGTATTTGCTGCCAACTGTTTTGGATAAATCTTTGTATTTGCTGCCAACTGTTTTGGGTAAATCTTAGTATATGCTGCCAACTGTTTTGGGTAAATCTTAGTATTTGCTGCCAACTGTTTTGGGTAAATCTTTGCTGCCAACTGTTTTGGGTAAATCTTAGTATTTGCTGCCAACTGTTTTGGGTAAATCTTGGTATTTGCTGCCAACTGTTTTGGGTAAATCTTAGTATTTGCTGCCAACTGTTTTGGGTAAATCTTAGTATTTGCTGCCAACTGTTTTAGGTAAATCTTAGTATTTGCTGCCAACTGTTTTGGGTAAATCTTAGTATTTGCTGCCAACTGTTTTGGGTAAATCTTAGTATTTGATGCCAACTGTTTTGGGTAAATCTTAGTATTTGCTGCCAACTGTTTTGGGTAAATCTTAGTATTTGCTGCCAACTGTTTTGGGTAAATCTTAGTATTTGCTGCCAACTGTTTTGGGTAAATCTTAGTATTTGCTGCCAACTGTTGTGGGTAAATCTTAGTATTTGCTGCCAACTGTTTTGGGTAAATCTTAGTATTTGCTGCCAACTGTTTTGGGTAAATCTTGGTATTTGCTGCCAACTTTTTTGGGTAAATCTTAGTATTTGCTGCCAACTGTTTTGGGTAAATCTTAGTATTTGCTGCCAACTGTTTTGGGTAAATCTTTGTATTTGCTGCTTACTGTTTTGGGTAAATCTTAGTATTTGCTGCCAACTGTTTTGGGTAAATCTTAGTATTTGCTGCCAACTGTTTTGGTAAATCTTAGTATTTGCTGCCAACTGTTTTGGTTAAATCTTAGTATTTGCTGCCAACTGTTTTGGGTAAATTTTAGTATTTGCTGCCAACTGTTTTGGGTAAATCTTAGTATTTGCTGCCAACTGTTTTTGGGTAAATCTTAGTATTTGCTGCCAACTGTTTTGGGTAAATCTTAGTATTTGCTGCCAACTGTTTTGAGTAAATCTTAGTATTTGCTGCCAACTGTTTTGGATAAATCTTTGTATTTGCTGCCAACTGTTTTGGGTAAATCTTAGTATTTGCTGCCAACTGTTTTTGGGTAAATCTTAGTATTTGCTGCCAACTGTTTTGGGTAAATCTTAGTATTTGCTGCCAACTGTTTTGGGTAAATCTTAGTATTTGCTGCCAACTGTTTTGGGTAAATCTTAGTATTTGCTGCCAACTGTTTTGGGTAAATCTTAGTATTTGCTGCCAACTGTTTTGGGTAAATCTTAGCATTTGCTGCCAACTGTTTTGGGTAAATCTTAGTATTTGCTGCCAACTGTTTTGGGTAAATCTTGGTATTTGCTGCCAACTGTTTTGGGTAAATCTTAGTATTTGCTGCCAACTGTTTTGGGTAAATCTTAGTGTTTGCTGCCAACTGTTTTGGGTAAATCTTAGTATTTGCTGCCAACTGTTTTGGGTAAATCATAGTATTTGCTGCCAACTGTTTTGGGTAAATCTTAGTATTTGCTGCCAACTGTTTTGGGTAAATCTTTGTATTTGCTGCCAACTGTTTTTGGTAAATCTAAGTATTTGCTGCCAACTGTTTTGGGTAAATCTCTGTATTTGCTGCCAACTGTTTTGGGT
Source organism: Trachelipus rathkii (assembly GCA_015478945.1). Classification (NCBI taxonomy): domain Eukaryota; kingdom Metazoa; phylum Arthropoda; class Malacostraca; order Isopoda; family Trachelipodidae; genus Trachelipus; species Trachelipus rathkii. The sequence goes on from JABUQX010125670.1 coordinate 10,811, forward strand.
AAATCTTAGTATTTGCTGCCAACTGTTTTGGGTAAATCTTAGTATTTGCTGCCCAGCTTTATTTTGGGTAAATCTTGAGTATTTGCTGCCAACTGTTTTGGGTAAATCTTAATTATTTGCTGCCCAGCTGTTTGAATAAATCTTAGTATTTTACACCAATATTTGGAGTAAATTTTGTATTTTTGCCAACTGTTTGGGTAAATCTACAGTATTTGCTATAACCAACTGTTTTAAAGATAATCAGTGTATTGCTGCCAGCACGGGTAAATCTTAGTATTTGCTGTCAACTGGTTTGGGTAAATCTTAGTATTTGCTGCCAACTGTTTTTGGGTAAATCTTAGTATTTGCTGCCAACTGTTTTGGGTAAATCTTAGTATTTGCGCCAACTGTTTTGGGTAAATCTTAGTATTTGCTGCCAACTGTTTTGGGTAAATCTTAGTATTTGCTGCCAACTGTTTTGTGTAAATCTTAGTATTTGCTGCCAACTGTTTTGGGTAAATCTTAGTATTTGCTGCCAACTGTTTTGGGTAAATCTTAGTATTTGCTGCCAACTGTTTTAGGTAAATCTTAGTATTTGCTGCCAACTGTTTTGGGTAAATCGTAGTATTTGCTGCCAACTGTTTTGGGTAAATCTTAGCATTTGCTGCCAACTGTTTTGTAAATCTTAGCATTTGCTGCCAACTGTTTTGGGTAATCTTAGTGTTGTGCCAACTGTTTTTTGTAAATTTTAGTATTTGCTGCCAACTGTTTTTGGGTAAATCTTAGTATTTGCTGCCAACTGTTTTGTGTAAATCTTAGTATTTGCTGCCAACTGTTTTGGGTAAATCTTAGTATTTGCTGCCAACTGTTTTGGGTAAATCTTAGTATTTGCTGCCAACTGTTTTGGGTAAATCTTTGTATTTGCTGCCAACTGTTTTAGGTAAATCTTTGTATTTGCTGCCAACTGTTTTGGGTAAATCTTAGTATTTGCTGCTAACTGTTTTGGGTAAATCTTAGTATTTGCTGCCAACTGTTTTGGGTAAATCCTAGTATTTGCTGCCAACTGTTTTGGGTAAATCTTAGTATTTGCTGCCAACTGTTTTGGGTAAATCTTAGTATTTGCTGCCAACTGTTTTGGGCAAATCTTAGTATTTGCTGCCAACTGTTTTGGGTAAATCTTAGTATTTGCTGCCAACTGTTTTTGGGTAAATCTTAGTATTTGCTGCCAACTGTTTTGGGTAAATCTTAGTATTTGCTGCCAACTGTTTTGGGTAAATCTTGGTATTTGCTGCCAACTGTTTTGGGTAAATCTTAATTTGCTGCCAACTGTTTTTGGGTAAATCTTAGTATTTGCTGCCAACTGTTTTGGGTAAATCTTAGTATTTGCTGCCAACTGTTTTGGGTAAATCTTAGTATTTGCTACCAACTGTTTTGGGTAAATCTTAGTATTTGCTGCCAACTGTTTTGGGTAAATCTTAGTATTTGCTGCCAACTGTTTTGGGTAAATCTTAGTATTTGCTGCCAACTGTTTTGGGTAAATCTTAGTATTTGCTGCCAACTGTTTTGGGTAAATCTTAGTATTTGCTGCCAACTGTTTTGGGTAAATCTTAGTATTTGCTGCCAACTGTTTTGAGTAAATCTTAGTATTTGCTGCCAACTGTTTTAGGTAAATCTTAGTATTTGCTGCCAACTGTTTTGGGTAAATCTTAGTATTTGCTGCCAACTGTTTTGAGTAAATCTTAGTATTTGCTGCCAACTGTTTTGGGTAAATCTTTGTATTTGCTGCCAACTGTTTTGGGTAAATCTTAGTATTTGCTGCCAACTGTTTTGGGTAAATCTTAGTATTTGCTGCCAACTGTTTTGGGTAAATCTTAGTATTTGCTACCAACTGTTTTGGGTAAATCTTAGTATTTGCTGCCAACTGTTTTTGGGTAAATCTTAGTATTTGCTGCCAACTGTTTTGGGTAAATCTTAGTGTTTGCTGCCAACTGTTTTGGGTAAATCTTAGTATTTGCTGCCAACTGTTTTGGGTAAATCTTAGTATTTGCTGCCAACTGTTTTGGGTAAATCTTAGTATTTGCTGCAAACTGTTTTGGGTAAATCTTAGTATTTGTTGCCAACTGTTTTGGGTAAATCTTAGTATTTGCTGCCAACTGTTTTGGGTAAATCTTAGTATTTGCTGCCAACTGTTTTGGGTAAATCTTAGTTTTTGCTGCCAACTGTTTTGGGTAAATCTAAGTATTTGCTGCCACCTGTTTTTAGGTAAATCTTTGTATTTGCTGCAACTGTTTTGGGTAAATCTTGGTATTTGCTGCCAGCTGTTTTGGGTAAAAATCTTAGTATTTTGCTGCCAGCTGTTTTGGGTGGAAATCTTAGTATTTGCTGCCAACTGTTTTGGGTAAATCTTAGTATTTGCTGTCAACTGTTTTGGGTAAATCTTAGTATTTGCTGCCAACTGTTTTGGGTAAATCTAAGTATTTGCTGCCAACTGTTTTAGGTAAATCTTTGTATTTGCTGCCAACTGTTTTGGGTAAATCTTAGTATTTGCTGCAAACTGTTTTGGGTAAATCTTAGTATTTGTTGCCAACTGTTTTGGGTAAATCTTAGTATTTGCTGCCAACTGTTTTGGGTAAATCTTAGTATTTGCTGCCAACTGTTTTAGGTAAATCTTTGTATTTGCTGCCAACTGTTTTGGGTAAATCTTAGTATTTGCTGCCAACTGTTTTGGGTAAATCTTAGTATTTGCTGCCAACTGTTTTGGGTAAATCTTAGTATTTGCTGCCAACTGCTTTGGGTAAATCTTAGTATTTGCTGCCAACTGTTTTGGGTAAATCTTAGTATTTGCTCCCAACTGTTTTGGGTAAATCTTAGTATTTGCTGCCAACTGTTTTGGGTAAATCTTAGTATTTGCTGCCAACTGTTTTGGGTAAATCTTAGTATTTGCTGCCAACTGTTTTTGGGTAAATCTTAGTATTTGCTGCCAACTGTTTTGGGTAAATCTTAGTATTTGCTGATAACTGTTTTGGGTAGTATTTGCTGCTAACTGTCTTGGGTAAATCTTAGTATTTGCTGCCAACTGTTTTGGGTAAATCTTAGTATTTGCTGCCAACTGTTTTGGGTAAATCTTAGTATTTGCTGCCAACTGTTTTGGGTAAATCTTAGTATTTGCTGCCAACTGTTTTGGGTAAATCCTAGTATTTGCTGCCAACTGTTTTGGGTAAATCTTAGTATTTGCTGCCAACTGTTTTGAGTAAATCTTAGTATTTGCTGCCAACTGTTTTGGGTAAATCTTAGTATTTGCTGCCAACTGTCTTGGGTAAATCTTAGTATTTGCTGCCAACTGTTTTGGGTAAATCTTAGTATTTGCTGCCAACTGTTTTGGGTAAATCTTAGTATTTGCTGCCAACTGTTTTGGGTAAATCTTAGTATTTGCTGCCAACTATTTTGGGTAAATCTTAGTATTTGCCGCCAACTGTTTTGGGTAAATCTTAGTATTTGCTGCCAACTGTTTTTTTGGGTAAATCTTAGTATGCTGCCAACTGTTTTGGGTAAATCTTGGTATTTGCTGCCAACTGTTTTAGGGTAAATCTTAGTATTTGCTGCCAACTGTTTTAGGTAAATCTTAGTATTTGCTGCCAACTGTTTTGTGTAAATCTTTGTATTTGCTGCCAATTGTTTTGGGTAAATCTTAGTATTTGCTACCAACTGTTTTGGGTAAATCTTAGTATTTGCTGCCAACTGTTTTGGGTAAATCTTAGTATTTGCTGCCAACTGTTTTGGGTAAATCTTAGTATTTGCCGCCATGTTTTGGGTAAATCTTAGTATTTGCTGCCAACTGTTGTGGGTAAATCTTAGTATTTGCTGCCAACTGTTTTGGGTAAATCTTAGTATTTGCTGCAAACTGTTTTGGGTAAATCTTAGTATTTGTTGCCAACTGTTTTGGGTAAATCTTAGTATTTGCTGCCAACTGTTTTGGGTAAATCTTAGTATTTGCTGCCAACTGTTTTGGGTAAATCTTAGTATTTGCTGCCAACTGTTTTGGGTAAATCTAAGTATTTGCTGCCAACTGTTTTAGGTAAATCTTTGTATTTGCTGCCAACTGTTTTGGGTAAATCTTAGTATTTGCTGCCAACTGTTTTGGGTAAATCTTAGTATTTGCTGCCATCTGTTTTGGGTAAATCTTATTTTTGCTGCCAACTGTTTTGGGTAAATCTTAGTATTTGCTGCCAACTGTTTTGGGTAAATCTTTAGTATTTGCTGCCAACTGTTTTGGGTAAATCTAAGTATTTGCTGCCAACTGTTTTAGGTAAATCTTTGTATTTGCTGCCAACTGTTTTGGGTAAATCTTAGTATTTGCTGCCAACTGTTTTGGGTAAATCTTAATTTGCTGCCAACTGTTTTAAGTAAATCTTAGTATTTGCTGCCAACTGTTTTGGGTAAATCTTAGTATTTGGTGCCAACTGTTTTGGGTAAATCTTAGTATTTGCTGCCAACTGTTTTGGGTAAATCTTAGTATTTGCTGCCAACTGTTTTTTGTAAATCTTAGTATTTGCTGCCAACTGTTTTGAGTAAATCTTAGTATTTGATGCCAACTGTTTTGGGTAAATCTTTGTATTTGCTGCCAACTGTTTTGGGTAAATCTTAGTATTTGATGCCAACTGTTTTGGGTAAATCCTAGTATTTGCTGCCAACTGTTTTGGGTAAATCTTAGTATTTGCTGCCAACTGTTTTGGGTAAATCTTAGTATTTGCTGCCAACTGTTTTGGGTAAATCTTAGTATTTGCTGCCAACTGTTTTGGGTAAATCTTAGTATTTGCTGCCAACTGTTTTGGGTAAATCTTTGTATTTGCTGCCAACTGTTTTTGGTGCAAATCTTAGTATTTGCTGCCAACTGTTTTAGGTAAATCTTTGTATTTGCGCTTACTGTTTTGGGTAAATCTTAGTATTTGCTGTCAACTGTTTTGAAATCTTAGTATTTGCTGCCAACTGTTTGCGTAAATCTTAGTATTTGCTGCCAACTGTTTTGGGTAAATCTTAGTATTTGCAGCCAACTGTTTTGGGTAAATCTTAGTATTTGCCAACTGTTTTGGGTAAATCTTAGTATTTGCTGCCAACTGTTTTAGGTAAATCTTAGGATTTGCTGCCAACTGTTTTGGGTAAATCTTAGTATTTGCTGAAAACTGTTTTGGGTAAATCTTAGTATTTGCTGCCAACTGTTTTGGGTAAATCTTAGTATTTGCTGCCCAACTGTTTTGGGTAAATCTTAGTATTTGCTGCCAGCTGTTTTGGGTAAAATCTTAGCATTTGCTGCCAACTGTTTTGGGTAAATCTTAGTATTTGCTGCCAACTGTTTTGGGTAAATCTTAGTATTTGCTGCCAACTGTTTTGTGTAAATCTTAGTATTTTCTGCCAACTGTTTTGGGTAAATCTTAGTATTTGCTGCCAACTGTTTTGGGTAAATCCTAGTATTTGCTGCCAACTGTTTTGTGTAAATCTTAGTATTTGCTGCCAACTGTTTTGGGTAAATCTTAGTATTTGCTGCCAACTGTTTTGGGTAAATCTTAGTATTTGCTGCCAACTGTTTTGGGTAAATCTTAGTATTTGCTGCCAACTGTTTTGGGTAAATCTTAGTATTTGCTGCCAACTGTTTTGGGTAAATCTTAGTATTTGCTGCCAACTGTTTTGGGTAAATCTTAGTATTTCCAACTGTTTTGGGTAAATCTTAGTATTTGCTGCCAACTGTTTTGGGTAAATCTTAGTATTTGCTGCCAACTGTTTTGGGTAAATCTTAGTATTTGCTGCCAACTGTTTTGGGTAAATCTTTTCGCATTTATCGTGAAACGCTTTCGCGTTTTTCGTGCGCCCACTTTATATATATATATATATATATATATATATATATATATATATCTGCATATATAACCTTAGCAATATGCTTATATGTGCTGCTAATTTATATCGCTTTCTTTATATAATATATATAGTAATAATATAACAATATAACATATATATATATAATATTATATGCTAAATATAATATATATACTATATATATATATAACATATATATAATAATAACAATAACATAATATATATATATATATATATATAACTATATATATATATATATATATATATATATATATATATATATATATATATATATATATATATATATATATATTAGTATTGAAATAGGATTTAGGTTCGAATCTTTATTCTTCTCAATTTAGGGTGTTATAATCATCGTGTCCCCATCAAACATGCTTCCCTTAGTACTTAGTATATAATAAACTAAGTGATATATATTTATATATATATATATATATATATATATATATTTCTATATATACTTTATTGGTATTATTTATATATATATATATATATATATATATATATATATATATATAAATAAGCTGATATATATAACGTATACTAACTAGTAGAACTTGATTTTGAGGATTTCAAGTTCCCCAGGGTGGAATTCCCAGAAGATAAAAGAGGAAAATAAGCACCGAGTGCATATAAGAGGAAGAAATCGGAGTCCGAGAAGAAGTCAGCCCAACTACGGAGCGGAGTCAGAATGGAGCCTAATTGTGAGCTGAAACAGAGTATTGCCGTGCCTCAATCCAAAACTTACTTTTTATTTCCTAATGTATGTTACATCAAACCCAATGTAATGATGGGTATTGAGATCGAATACATTGGTTTCAACCCTTCAACAGTGGTAGCAGTGGTAGTAGTTTTGTTGTAGTCCCGAGCCTGTTCTATTGAACTTTTTTAATTTGTTAAACGGGTTGCGTGAAGGTCCAACGCGAACCGGCGCGACCCGGCACGAAACCTAAGCGTGCGAACGCAGGCGCAATATTAGCAAGCGAACGCATAAATATACCGGCATTGAATTCAAGTTGCGACGTTATTCTAAAGCGTAATGCAATGGAATTCGTTTTCTACGCTTCCAAAGTACACTTTTAATAAATAAATCAATATATTTTCCTTTAAGCTATGAATTGAATAATTTGTATACTACATTTTATCTTCAAGCAGGTATATTTACATTTTTCATTTCTTTTCATATAACCCGTTTCTAAACTTTAAACATTAACTATAATATTTTGAGTACATCATTTTATTTTAACCTGAGAAATTTACATTTTCACATTTAATTTTTAAATCTCATTTTCCTTTGTAAACTTGAGCTATTATTTTTTCTTTTGTTTAAAGTTTTTATTTATTTATTTTATGTTTTATTTCATAAATTTTATTTCATTAGTTTTATTTGGTTTAAAGTTTTTATTTATTTTAAAAATATTTATTTCTAAAAAATCTGATTGCCTATTAAACATTTTATGTTTTTGCAATTTTTTTTAAATTTTTTTATTAAAAATATGTAGGTTATTGACCCTATAGCATTAAAGTACTAGCAAAAACACCCTAACTCAACCATCTAACATCCGGTATTACTCTATTGCTTTAATGCTTTAGCGTTATCAAATTGTACTTTATTGACCCTAAAGCAGTAAAGCGGCAGCGCAAACACTCTATCTCAACTTCTTCCAATCAATCCATACACTATTGCTTTACATTTTAACTGCTTCAGGGTTATTAAATATGTACTTTATTGACCCTAAAGCTGTAGTGCAAACAACTTATACCACTCCTTCCACCCGGACGTGCCCTATTACTTTACGGCTTTAAGTCATATTTAACTCACATTTTGCATAGTAAAACATAATGTGAAATAAACTTTTTATTATTATTATTATTATTATTATTATTATTATTATTATTATTATTATTATTATTATTATTATTATTATTATTATTATTATTATTATTATTATTATTATTATTATTATTATTATTATTATTATTATTATTATTATTATTATTATTATTATTATTATTATTAATAACTTCTCTATGTGGGGTAACTGAAAAAAAGTTTATACTTTAAAGCATTTTTATAATATATTTACTATAGTTTTAAATATACAAGATATACATACTTGACTATAAAAGTAAACTTTATCTCTAGCCACAAACGTCCTGGTTATCACTTGTAGGCATTGTCACATATCTAAAGATATCTCGTTTCTGATAGTAGTTATTATATATTTTATCAAGCGAGTCTTTGAACGTTATTCATGATCTTGATCGGCTATAGTTCTATCTTAGCAGCAATTTTTATATGAAAAAGAGTTGGTATTTTCATTTTAAAGCGTGTTACATAGACGAAAAATGTTTTTTCACTATTGACTGTATCCGTATATTCCTATTTATGTACATCCAGTATAAGATTCATACGGAAATTAGTTAGATGTTATATCGAAGAATGTAGTTTCATTTCCATCTTTTATAGACTCTGAAAGAAACGATACACATTTTATCATGATCATGAGGTGTACACGGATGCCGTTAAGAAAATTCCGTTGTATAACTGAAACATTTATACTATGTTTTTGAAATAATCCTCAACTGTTGAATATGATTGATAATTCCCATAACTATGCCTTCATCTGCATTGCAAACATTGTTCACATGATGAAGGGTATTCTAAAACTAATAAGTTTAATATTTTTCAATAGAGAAATAAGTGTCCGAATTAGGTGATATGTTTCCATATGTCTTGAAATTCTTGACGTCCTCCACAGACCAGCTACTGTATATGTTCATCATGTTTCTTTAGAATATTTTTATGTTATAAAATGTCATTGTTAATTTAACATTAACATAGTAACATTTAACAAACCTAACAAATATTTATCATACGCTAAACTATGAATAAATGCTAACATAGAAAAGTATTAACATCAATAAAGCTAGCTTAACATTACCTGAACAAAGAACGTAACGTATCATAATATACCTAATATTCCTTACGTACGAATAAACTGGTAACATAACAAAGTTACCTTCTTATTAACGGTAAATCAGCCAACATTACCGCACTAAGCTTAATCTAACCCTACTTTTCTATTTAATTTATAGCATATCAGTGTTAATTTAACATTAACCTAATAATATTTAACAAACCTAACAAAAATTTAGCATATAATATTATAACTATCATATTAAACTACGAATAAATGCTAGCATAATAAAGTTTTAACTTATCATTAGCTGTTAACATAACGATATCTAACATTACTTTTAATATCCAAACAAAATGTGCAATAAAAATGTTATTATTATCACCACTTACACAAATATTATTGTTATTATTATTATTATTATTATTATTATTATTATTATTATTATTATTATTATTATTATTATTATTATTATTATTATTATTATTATTATTATTATTATTATTATTATTATTATTATTATTATTATTATTATTATTATTATTATTATTATTATTATTATTATTATTATTATTATTATTATTAAACACCTCGATTATCTGAACACTAATAAACATATATGGAAACTTTGAAGGTAGATTATAAATAAATAATGATCTAGTGAAATATATCAACGCCAAACCTAAACATTACACAATATCATAGAAAGCCCTTGCCCATTATATAAAATTCATATTTCATTTTCTAAGCGTTACGGGTTAACATTTACAATTTCTTTTGTGATCTGTAACATTTATATTTAATATATTTTCCTTTTAAATTGTAGCTTCATCATCATCATCCACCTCCTTTCCCTAGATTGGGGATGAGGTACGTCTCATGCACCGGAAACAGAAAAGTAGTAGAAGAATATGAAGCATGTTGAAAAGAAAGCCATCCCTTAAGTGAGAGCTAATCACAGTCAGAAACAATCACCTTAGGGTTTCTCGGGACTGCGACGGATAATCACTGTGACATCTCGTCAATGTAGGGTCCATCCTCTGGGCTAGGCCTATACCACACCCCTTCACAAAACCCCCATTTTACTCTATTATGCACCCTTCTTCTTGCCTCTTCCAAACTCACATTCCTCTCCTTCAGGCATTCCTTTACTAACTCTATCCACTTTTTCTTCGGTCTCCCAGTCAGTCGATTCCCAGCACAGTGACCGCTATACATCCCCTTAACCAACCGACTATCATCCATCTTTTCCGTATGACCAAACTATCTCAATGTACTCTCGTTTATTTTCTCATCTACTCCTATCTTCACACCAGACAACTCAAAATGCGTTAGTACCTCATTTTATCATTTCTTCTCACAGCTAACACCCCTTCAAGATTTTCTATCTAAACACATTGTACCTTAGATGATATACCTCCTATTCTAGACCATAGTTTATTACTATACATTAACACACACTCACACACACACACACAAACGAATATATTGGGCGATACATTTGTGGGTTTATTTTACAATAGGTTGTATTCGCCAAACCACGCGTGACACGTGTCTAACTATCCCGTTCTTTTCCGTATGTTTGGCAAATAAGGGAATTGTATAAGCCCTGCAAAATATTTATTTATGCGGCAATTTTCCAGCTAAAATGGGCTCATAGATCATTGAAAATCCCCCTGTTATCTGCAGAGTTATGTTTAGCGATTAGGCTCCTATTTCTGACTCAAAATGTGTAATGTTGAACAAACAGAACTGCCGTTATTTGGGCTGATGAGCTAACCTGAGAAGCTAAAGAAGCTAACCCGCTACAGTTCACGAGAATGCACAATTTGGTGTTGGTTCTATTGGTCGCGGAATCATCGGTCCCATATCTCTTCAAAAATGAGGCCGCGACAGAACGTAACGCTATATGTGGAATGCATCCGGCTAGCCATGAATAAAGAAATATTTCTGCCACAAAATTAAGAAGCCCGGGTGCCTCCGTGACTTGGTTTCAACAAGACGAGCCGAAAAACAGGAAAACTGGCATGGAATCGATTAAGGAAATCCTTTGGTGTGTAAATTGAATTTACAATCCCTTGAGACCTGTGAATTGGCTCCTCTAGATCGTGAGCGGATATCACACCATTGGATGATTTAATCTTTGGAGGGTTAACAATTGAGAAGTCACATGAGAGGTCCTCGAGAAATAAAGGCACACACCGTGCTCATCGACACACTTTAGAGAAGCGCAACAATAGTGGGCCCCCCACCGGGCTCGCGATGTATTACGTGACATAAGCCTGGTCGCTGTGCTAAGAACCATACGACGTCCACGATTGCAGCCTTCAGGAAGAAACTCATTTAAACAAACGTAGTCAACTGGCAAATTTTAAATGAGATAATCTTTAAAAATGTAATGCCATACATTGTCCTCTGATCGACGCTCATAATAAATTTTCACCAACAGCTTCATGCTCATAATGGAACGTTTGATTTCCATGTAAGAAACACATACCTCCAAATAAACTCCTTACCTATGTATATATACGAAAGTATATATAAATATATATATATATATAATAGTATTCTATATTATAAAATATAAGATATGCAATAATATTCTCCCTCTTGAATACATAATAACGTAAATTTATCAAATAATTATATATATATTAATAATATATATATATATATATTATATATATATAATAATATATATATATAAATATAATATAGTATAAAATATATATATATTAACTATAATATATATAATAAATTATAATAATAATAATATATATATATTATATATATAAATAAATATATTATAGTAATTATTAATTATATATATACAATAATATAATACTATAATTTTAGATATATATATAAATATATATTATAATAATATATATATAATATATACAGATATATAATTTAATATATATATATAGTATATATATAAAATAATAAAATAAATAATAATATATGAAGTATTATAAGTAAATAAATTATCATATAAATAGTATTATAATATATATATAATAATATAACTATATATAGTTATAAATATATTCATACTCATATATATATACTTATATTTATTATAATATATATATATACATATTTAGCTACTTATATATTGAACTTTGCATAAAAGCAACCATTTGGGAGGAAAATACAGCAAAGAAATTAATTAAACATGAAATGTAAGCAATTGAAGCTTATTTTAATCATGTACGTCAGGCGTAAAGGAGCATTATAAATAACCTTCTCTAGATATAAGTCTACATTAAGTATATTAAACAAATATAATCAAAAAATACTTTATGAACATTGACATTATCATGAGTACTAATAATATTAAACGTCATTATCAGCCTTTGGACTAAGTCAATGCTATGCCATAGGAATCTACAGGTTTAAGAATAGAATTGAAGAATAAGTTAATAATGAAATAATAAATAATCTTAAAAATATTCATTCCGTAATGATAATATAAAAAATAAAGAAAACCATAATTTGACATCTCTTATTTTCTAGAAATGAAGAATGTAGTATTTCTGTTTCATATTTGGAATATTAAGAATAGATAATAATAATATTAACACCCCATGGAGGATTTTCATTGAAAATTTTCACTTTTCAGTAAATTCTTAGACCATCAAAAGATATTTCAAAGGAAAGTGAATCATTCGTCTCAGCTGTAATCAGATGAGGTGTAACTCGAATTTTTCTCTTTTATTTTTTGCGAAAAATTTCTTTAAACAAATCCAAATCTACTTTCTAATCTGATAGCCTCATGGAAATTAAAAACCTATCCACCTATCTTAATGTTGTATTTACATATGAACTGTGTTTGGTGCTTCATTTTTTTGAAAATTTTTTTTTTAGTATTTTTTTTTTTTTTTGTTATCGTAATTTTATTTCTTTTTTTTTGGCACAGCACTTACGTATTTGGCTATGATCACTAGCAACACCGGAAAAAAAAAAAATATATGAAATAGAATTAAAAAACTTATAAACTATAAGTTAGACGGTAAAATCCTTTCAATGACATATTAAGAGATCCAATATCTATGTAAGGTGAGTGACAGTGCCAGTACCAAGTCGAAATATATTTCTTGTTGGAAGGTTTGAAAAAAAAGTTAACTTCTAAAATTACGCCTTATAGGCTATAAAATGTTTTAGTGGTCAAATGGAGTGAAAGCAATGGAGTTTTCCCAGTCCATTTTTTTTTGCAACATTTAATTTTAACTCCCCTCTTATTGTCGTTTGGAATTTTTGCTGTAGAGATATTCACGCCAGATCGTGTATTTTCTTAAGGTTAGACTATTTAACGGCACGGGTCAAAATCGATTTTTTTGTTTTTGTTGTTTAAGAGATTATCCTTCTCAAATGACGTCGCTCATCCGTGTTGTTGTCGGTGCTAATGCATCGGAAACATAGTGTTCCTTTCTCGTCAAGTGTGATTCGGGGCAGGTTTCCTGTCCTGTTGATACCCATGTGTCGCGTTCCTTTAGGTTTGGGGGTTTTCGGAGCGTTGTTCGATTGGTTCTTTATTTTTTTTTTTTTTTCTCCGCGGTGACAGGTGATTCTTTCATAAAGGGGTAGATTATGTGCCGTTTTTGGGCGGAATTTTAGTCATCCTCACGATTATATACCGGTTCGTTCTGAACATTACAATGCTATAGTGATATCGCCGAGGTTGCCATTACAATAATTTGGTGTTAAAAAAAAATATTATTTTTTTTTATTTTTTTTTTTTTTGTTTTTTTTTTTTTTTTTTTATTTTTTTTTTTTTTTTTTTTACTTCGAATTTTATTTTTTTTTTTTTGTTTTTTTACCTCATTTAAAAATTTTTTTTTATCATTATATAAAAATTATGCATATGTAAATTAATTTAAGGTTATTATATTTTTTTTTTTTTTTTTTTGGCGGGGAAGGCAATTTATTTAAACTTTTGGACGGATTAACCAATTACTGTGTTCTGAAGGTTTTTTTTTTTTTTTTTTATATTTTTTTTTTTTTTTTTTTCTTTTTTTTTTTTTTTTTTTTTTTTTTTTTTCATGCAAACTTTTTTTAAGTATTTTGTTTCCTTTTGATATACCTAGATATCTAATATACTTTATTG